>VOQJ01005143.1:4899-15538 GCA_015052665.1 Apistogramma diplotaenia
AGAAAAAACAAACAAAAACTGTGTGTCTTGGTAATTATCCTCAGGCTTCAAAATATCAAACCATAAATGCTTCTCTTGTTTTCTTGTTTCCTGTCAAGTCAGTGAGAGTGAGAAAAGAGGAAAAAAGGAGTCCGGGGGACGTGGATGCAGCCCCATTCAACATGCACCTACACACTCAGACCATCCACCTCAGACAATATCAGTCACCTGCATAACAATGTAATTATAACATGCCCAAGTCTCTCCTTTGCAGTTCTTTGAGTTTCTTACAGCATCACCAAATCTGCCGTTGACTGTTTTGGCAAAGGACTGGCTCTCTAATCAGGTGAAGTGAATGATGACCATATTTTGTATCACAATCCGCCCTTTAAGCATTAATCATAAGATAATTGGATTGAAAATTAGGGAGACGTTGTCTTTGTGTTCCATTAGCTTGGAGTGGATTTCTCATCACTCTGTGTGAGTGTGAGTGCTGCTTTATTTACATACTTGGTGCTCTTCTCTCCCAAAGGCTTTAGAAGAATAGGTGAAGAGGGAAAAGACAGAAGACAAAAAAGTAGATAGAGAGTGGGAGAAGAGTACGGAGGAGGAGTCTGGTAAATCAGATTGACTTCATTTTGTATAAAGGGGGCCAGTGTCCTCAAAGGCTAAATTGATCCAGTCACTGTGATGAATAGATTCAATTAATCCACCCAGTGTGGGACAGGGGTGAATACATGTATTAGGGGACACCCCCCCTGTTGGCTAATTTCTCAGACATCATCTTACATCTCTTCAAGTGAAGAAATGATTTACTGTCGCTTTCTCCTTCCTCTGACCCTCTCCCTGTTGTTTCTTTCCAAATATCCCACACTAGCATTTTTATAAGAAATAAAGACGCAATTAATTTGGGAAACCTCATTTACTTCATTGTAAAAGTTCTTTTGCTGGGGGTCAAATGAGACTTAACATAAAATTCTAAGCATTACAAACATACCTGTATGAGAAAGCAAAGCACTGAGAAGACATTTTTTTTATAAAAGTTTTTTTTTTCTTTTAATCAAGTTACCATATTTGGTTCCTTGCCTGTAAGTGGTAAAAAAAAAATCCAAGAAGTGTAAATATAAAAACACAGGGTGAGTGGAAGATGCATTTTTAGAACACTACCACAGTCTCATTGCCACATCAGATGCGATAAAGATTATTCATGTATTGTACATTTACGTCTGTAGTGGTTCTTATTTGTCCCCCTTTTTTATCTTGGACACTTACCAGTACCTGTCACATGACCACGTTGATGGTGGGCGGATATTTAAACGGGTGTGTAGCATTACCTTTTCAAGTCTGAAGAAGGGCACACTGGCCCGAAATTTCACTGTGTTGAACGTCTCACTGGATTAAAGTTTTCCCAGGAGCTTTTTGGTGCGCGGCCCCCTTTCTTGTCTATTAACATCCCTTTTAGAACATTAGCGAATGCACATTGTAACTTAATTCAACATTATTTGTTCATGACCACATGCTTCTTAACCTCATTGAGAGGCGGCATCATAAAGTGTGCAGAAAACTGTACATCTGTTGATGTATGTAAATGAGACAATGAGCCTCGAGAGATTTTCCTGTATACATAACGGATTCATAAAAATCACCAAAAATAGTGTTTATAGTGTGTGCTCAGCTGTCATTGATCTCTTGACATGTCAGCATTTACATTTCATCATAGTCGAGCCATGTTTAGTGCGTTCCCCCAAAAAGTTATGACTTCACAAATTGAATTTCTAAAGTGGTAGCTATGCCATATCTGCGAAGTCCTGAAATGTGTTACTTGTGGGCGTTGTCATTGGGCTGCTGTATGTGTGCATATTTCTCAGCGACTGAGATGTACAACAAAAACTATGTTCTTGTAGTCGCTCATAAATCTGGAATAGACTGCATATTTCTGCTTTCATGCATACATGCGTCTGGTCCCAGGAGTCCACCCAAGGCTTTCAATACTGTGAGCACTTAGTGAATTGCACGAGAGTAATTTACACTGGACTAATATGATATTCTGCACATCTTCACATTCTAAGAAACCCCTTTATATCTTTTTCTTCCTATTTCTCATTGTACTCAGCTTCAGTGTATTACTTTTTCATCACTTTAAATTGGATGTCCCAGAATAATAGTGACCCTGTCCATTATTAATACACTGAATCCATCATGGCAGGAAGAAGCAGGGTTTGGAAACCCCATGAACAGTCTCACGGGCTCGGAGAACTTATAGTTTCTGTGAGCAGACACCCTCGGCAACTGTGGGAATGTGTTGCTCTTTTTAATGACTGCTAATAAGAGCAATCTACTGTACTTCACAAACAACACAGTTCACACAACAAGAGACAGACCCAGAACATAATCCATCATCCGCTCTATTTTTTTTTCTTTTGGACAACCGATTGCTCGGCAGTTGTAGGAAAAGTGAATCCACCAACCTCACTTGCTACTGCTATGAAATATTTAGGAAAAAAAATCCTTTGATCCCGACATATTTCTGCCTTTATATATTTGCGTGTTTATACTGTAGCTGCATGATATTTATTTTTAGTGCAAAAACTTTATTTCTCATGGTTATTGCAGTGTAAGTTAAGAAAGCCGAAAGCTGTTAGACAAGCTGTCATTAGCCTTTCATTTTCTTCAGTAAACATGATGAACACACGCAGTATAATGGAAGAAAATAATAAATATCACCATTGAAAAAACAACCTTCCGCCCTTGAATGTTTTGATGATCATTAGTTGATTTACACAAAGTAGTAATATCTCTGTGATAAGCTAAATTTATGTGGTCTAGTGTGCTGGCTGATTTATCAATCTACCACTGGTTTAGCAGTGCCTCGGCACTGTGACAAATCCCCAAACATCTCTTCCTTATTGTGTTCTTTTCCTAGAGCGTCAGCAAAACAGGCTTTAACAAGGCCAGTGCATCAGCCAGAATATAACATCAGTTTAAGGTGACACTTCTGTGTATCCATGTGAGCAGACGTAACAACAGAATATTATGCTCGATGATGCACATGCCATTAGTCTTCAAACGGGGCTGATTAAAAAAAAATCAGCCTGGCATTAGTTTCACTAATGATTGGCTAATCATTAGTCCTCTCTCACTGTTCACTGGACAACCTGCTTCTTCAAAAGCCAAATCCAATGTTTCATGTGACAGTGGCACAAACCAGTTGACTCTGTGTCAGAGGTCTGGACCCAAGTGAGTACACCCACTGTGCATGAGTCAGACAGGTGGGACAGCCACAAACGAGCTGGTAACGAGGTGTTTCTGTAATGTGGGAGGCGCATTACGGAGAAGAGCTGAAGGAAATGAAAGGTCAGGCTCTGAGAGCTGCCACAAACCTGTTAAAAGGTTGAACTCCTCAGCCCAAAATCATTCCGAGTTGTGAAACAGGCGGTCGTGTAGGTGGTTAGACTTTTTTAGCACTGGAATCCTAATTCCTATGTTATTACTTTATTGTAAATATTAATTTTGATTAAATTCTAATTGATATTTTTTCTTATTTTTATCATAGAAAAACACATTTTATGTAAAGGCACTTTACATAAAAAAAAACCTTAAATGCAAACCTAGTGATTGCAATGTGTCTGTTTGCAGCTGCAGCAGGTTGAAATTCCTTTCAATGTTTCCTTGTTGTAGTTTTAGCTCAGAGAAGTTCTTTGTTTGAGGCTTCTGCTGTTTGTCTTCGTTAGCTTTAGTCTGACACTTCCTGGTACTTTCCAGCCACACGTCCAAGCAAATGCCTTGTTAACGGTTGTTTGGAAATAGAATAACAGTGCAGCATGGGTTTAATATTTCTTTCCTAAGTAGCCTGAGGTTATAATCATTTTTACAGGAAAAAGTGAGCGTTGCAGTAGGCGTCTGTACCACTAAAGTTAAAAACTTACCTTAAGGAAATAACCAGTGTAAGTTTGATAGAATCTATAAGTGTTTCAAATAGTGAGATGTCGAACTTTTCATGTCAATAAAGATACAGAGTTAAAAAGTTAGTAGCTCAAAAACTTTTAAAATAAGACTGCCTTGTTGTAATGTAATCATTTTTTTAAATCAGATATTGATCTGTATATGATGTGAAGTTGTGTTTTTTCATATTGTGTAATGTCCTGTGAATAAACTATGTTAGACTAACTTTGTGTTATTCAAAGGTTGCATGAAAATACTGCAGTTTAGTGCAGGATAAACTAAGAGTTTGGTGTAGCAGAGATGAGTTTGAATTTAAGCTTGTGATGCTTAAATTCATTCATAGAATTCAACCTTTATACAGTTTACTGTTGAAATTGGCCAAAATCACTTGTGAAACATCATGTTGAATTCATCCACCAAGAGCAGTAAACCTCAGAGCAGCAGCACACGTCAGCTGATCAGATTCTTTCCCCCACAATGAGCCACAGAAAATGATCCTAGAGTTCCCTAACCTGCCGAATCCCACTTTAAACCCTGACTGTACTATTATTTGTGTATTTATGTGTGGAGGCAGAGTCACCTACACTGTAGGTAACAGATTCAAGATGAGTACAGTCATGAGATTTTAGCTGGGAATAATGTTTGTATTCTCAATTTACACACACCAAATGTGGCCAAACAGCTCCACTTTGACCTTATCTGCTCAAAGAACACTGTTCCTTTGATTCGTTCAGATTCAACATTGCAAATCTAAACTGTGCTGCCATGTTTTCTTCTCTTTCTTAGAGAGAGAGAATGCCTTCTTCTGGCAACCCTTCCAACCAAGCTACACTTGTTCAGTCTTCTTCTGATTGTACAGTCATGAACTTTAACATTTAACATGCTGACTGAGACCTGTAGAGCCTGAGATGCATCTATTTTTTTGCGGTTCCCCTGAACATTGCATAGTCTTATGTTAAGGTTACTCCAGATCATCAAACTGCCAAATTGACTGCTTTTCTAGAGGTGGTCACACTTGCTCATGATAAGTTAAGGATGTGCTGCATTTGATTAGCAGTACATGACTGCTACTTCCCCTGTTGATTCCTGGAAGCAAATATCCACTTAGTTTATGACAGGATGTCATGCAGCCCTGTGAAAACTTTTTTTTCACACACCTGTACACACCGAACAGCAAATATACACCTCTGGGCGACTTTCCATAACCCTGCCTAAAAACAGCCACAGATATGTCTTAGTGCACACACTGCAGAGTAATGCTTGATCAGAAGTGTTTACTGCACACAGAGACCTTTGTCTCCTGATGGTAATCTTTGAAGCACTGCCTCCTGCTAGGCAGCACAAGGACTCAGGTAACACTCCACTTTCTCTTGGAAGAAATGCTGTCTTAAGGACATTTGTGCTGTAGCCTTAAACTACATTATAAGAAGCATACACATTTCTGCATTTTAGAATTTTATTCATATATCTGCTGACTGGTTTACCTGAATGGTTTCAACAAGCTGTGAGGAGGAGATTGTGCAGTTAGCATAGAAACATTATGTAAGTTGATAATTGGAGGATGGAGTACTTCAGTCAGATTAGGGTAGTTCTGCAAGATGAAAACCTGCGAGGCCAGGTTCACACTCACACACGCACATCAAACAACTCAACTGCCTATGGAGAAATCTTTATTGCAACTTGGTATCTTGGAACATTTTTACAGACCGTGTTATCCCATCACATCCGTAGTTCCTCCTCCATTATGAAGCTGTCTCTACTTTTCTGAGTGTACTGACCTCCCATTAAGGTGAACACAGGTCTTTGGCCTTTAGCTTTACATGAAACGGCACATTCCTGTCTTATCTTACTAAATCAAAGAGGATTCACTGGCCTTCACAGAGATGCTTGAGCAGAATCCTAAGGTCAGCTACAGAATCAGGCCATCAGCTATGAAATGTCTCCAAGATCATGACTGCATATTAAGCAACACAAAACATTCTAAAGCTTTGGTGCCTTGCAGTCTTTCATGTGCATTCTTTCAAATAAAATATGCTGTATGCAAAACACTAAAATCATTTTTTATGTCATCAAACTTTTCTTTCAAGCTTGTCTAATTCTTTGGCAGCTTGTTTCATAATAACATATGGAAGCTAACTGTTGTAAGAGACAGTGCTGCTGGAAATATTAACAAATTCTGTAGATAAGCGGCAGTCATTGAACTTGCATTAAACCCAACACTAAATCCAGGATTTAGAAAAACAATAAAGCTCTAAGCATGACTGACATTCTACAGTGTTTTGTCCTGTCTACGTCTTCTCATCTGTATCGTTTGTTGCTGTAACAATGATGGGGGTTGTTCTTACACCAGTTACAGAAGGTACTTTGGGGAATTGGTGACCTAGAAACTGAGATTCTGTCAAATGGCTCCAAAGCAATTTTCAGCGGGGTTTTAGTGGTGTCAGTATAATCTCCAGTGTAATACAGTCCAGGTGCAAGTGTAACAGAATGTCATTGTACACAAGTGTATTGTGTACTTTTACAATGAGGACTCACTTCTCCTGTGAGCACAATAATAAGGGTGCCATTAACTTGTGTATTCACTTTCGAATAAACATGTATTTGCCTAATACTTTAAAAAAAAGAAAAGGATGGGCGCCAGGGTGGCTCAGGGTGTGAGCAGGCGACCATATATGCCGCGTTGCGGTGCGGGCGGCACGTTCGATTCCCGACCTGTTCCCCGTCTCTCTCCTCCCACTTTCCTGTCTCTCTCCAACTATCAATAAAGCCATGAAAGGCCAAAAATATACTTAAAAGAAGGATAACGCCAGTTTTTTGCACAATTTTATAACTGGGCCGATAGAAAAAGAACTTGCCTTAACTTTGAGACTCTGACTTCATATGTGCAAATGCACAGTTGTAACTCTGGAGTTTTGCTGGTCATACGAAATTCATTGTTGTGTTCAGTGTCCACATTATGCATGCTTTTCTACCTTCAAGTTCATGTTTTGTATCCATTTATTCAGCAAATGTATTCCGTCCCAGTTGTTAGACCTCTTGTGTGCAGAATTCCCTAACTTTTTTCTTGTCCCATGATGTATAACACACAATGCGCGTCCTCTTTAACGAAGGACACTTCAGATAAGCCCCTGATAAAGTACAATTCTTTCCCTGAAAACCAGCATTTATTCTGGCCAAATTAAATAAACTCATCCCCCAGAGGAATCACTTTGATTTGAAGATAGCCGCTACATTTTCATACCAGCCAGTTTTGTTCATCTCATCTACATCTCTCACACAGAGCATCTAATTAACCTCAGGTGGGCTTCTGCCTCGCTTTGTCAGTCAAGATAAACTCTTTCACTGACTTCACTGCAATACGCAGTACTCAACTATCTAGTATCTGGGAATCTATATGCTTTTAAGCACCATGACGCTTAAGAGCGTATAGAGTCCCAGCTGCATGGGATTTCTGTCTGATAACATATTAAATCAAGGATTTTTGTCAAAAATGTTGGACATTTTGACAAAATAATAGTTGATTTTTGTTTATTTTTTCTCATATTAAGTGTTAAGCTCACACCCCAGTCATGTCCTTGTCCAAATGCAAAACTAGTGAAAAGGCAGTCAGAAAAGATGAGGGAGAAAAACATCAGTGGGCCTCCACTTGTAAGGCCCTCTAGTGCACCTGTTGTCCATCCATCCATCCATTTTCTTCTGCTTATCGGGGGCAGGGTTGCTGGGCAGCAGCCTAAACAGAGAAGCCCAGAGCTCCCTCTCCCCAGCCACCTCCTCCAACTCGTCCGGGGGGACCCCAAGGCATTTCCAGGCCAGCCAAGAGATATAATCTCTCCAGCGTGTCCTGGGTCTGCCTGCAGCATCAGCATCACTGCAGATGCAGCGCCAGCCCAATCCATCTGTCAGTCTCTTCCTCCTTCTCCCGTCACTCATGAACAAGACCCTGAAACTTAAACTCCTCCACCTGAGGCAGCAACGTATCGCTGAGCCAGGGTGCACAGTCCACCCTTTCACAGCAGAGGACCATGGCCTCAGATTTCCAGGTGCTAATTCTCATGCCATCCGCATCACACTCTGCTGTGAACCATTCCGCTGTGTCCTGGAGGCCACCACCTCATAAAGCAGATGATGACTGCATCATCTGCAAAGAGCAGAGATGAGATTCTGAGGCCACCAAGGTGGAAACCTTCTGCCACTTGGCTACGGCCAGAAATTCTATCCATAAAAATTATGAACAGAATCAGTGACAAAGGGCAGCCCTGGCAAAGTCCAGCACTCAGAGGAAACGAGTCCCACTTATTGTTGGCAAAACGGGCCAAGCTGTCACTTTAGTTGTACAGGGACTGAGTGGCCTGCGACAACGGCCTAGACACCCCCACTATCCTGCAGCACCTCCCACAGGATACACAGAGGGGCATGGTCGAATGCCTTTTCCAAGTCTAAAAAACACATGTAGACTGGATGGGCAAACTCCCATACACACTCGAATAACCTCGAGAGGATGTAGCTGTTGTTAATTTCATTTTTTTTTAAATCACTGACACCAAAGCAGCTGAAACTGATTAACCACCCACTTTAAGTGAACCTTAAGGTGTGTGTGTGCGCGTGTGCGTGTGTGTGTGTGTGTGTGTTCTCTTTCTAATTCTTTCTAAAATTCTTAAAACCTGTCTGAAAATATTTTGTATATAATAGCTATTGTGAAGGGTACAGTGGAAAAAATGCACTACGATGTGATAGTTTTGCATCACGGTACAGATAGTGTCTGAGCTTTGAAAGGCTTCTATCTACAGTTGTGAAGGCTGTCAGACACATCCACTGTGTGGTGTCATTTCTGACATTGCATCACTGGAGCGTTTGCATCAGGATACATTGTGTGGTTTGTTTGTGTCTTAATTTAGATGTAGCACTAGACGTAAGACTGTACAAGTAAAAGGTATGAAGAACTGCTGCTATTTTATTAAGGTCACACCATTTAAAGATAAAATAGAGAATGGCTAAAGGCTAAAGGCAAAGGTGTTTTCATAAAGTGTCTATTGAAAAGCATGACTTTTGATGTGGTAAAGGTTTGTATTACCGTTACTCACCTGACACGTTACAAACCAACCAAAGCCTACATCATTTAACCATTTGAACGTGACCCAACCCCTGTTGCATTTTTCCTTAACCAGCGTCTTGTTTCTTTTTCTGCAACTGCATTAATCTCATTCAGTTGTCTTTCTTTCCAGATGCAATAATACTAATGAAACCAGCACTAGGATTTTTTTGTGACTTGCCATGGGACTACAGATGTAATTAGGAGTTCTTCTACAATCTGGCATGTTTACATCTTATATTTTTGGTTTATTGATGTGTATTGTCTTTTTAAAAAATAAAGAAAGACGGAAATGGTTAAACTAGAGAGAGTGAGAGAGAGTAGATTAATGAGAATGATGTTAAAATAATCGAAAGGTAAATGTGCCAGCAGATCAAAGTATGTGTGGAGGTACATAACCATTACTCAAGACCACAAAGAGAGTGACATTGTTCAGCCAAAACTGTCCTCTCCTGTGAAATGCATAGGACCATAAGACCATAATGACAATATCCAACAAATCAGTAACTGATTTAATTCATGTATTTAATTAATGAAGACAAGTGGATTGTAGTGAGTGTAGTCAGTGATTGAACAGGTAGACTCGAGGTAAACACCCAAGTTCTTCAGTGCCAAAATCAGCGCAAGAGGCATTTTTGAGGGGCTTGGAAATTTTTACAAAAGCCATTTTAAGAAACAGTCTTGAATTCTATAAACTTTAGACCAAACTGCAGAACAGAACATTCATATTTAAAGCACTGAGACATAAATACGGTGATTTGTTAATGGTGGGGATTCTAGGGTTTGCCTGGATCCTTGGCAAAAGTTCACAAGGGCCCCTCCAACCAGAGCTCATCACCATCATATTATATAATAAATTAAAATAAGTGATTTTTTTATTGACTGAACTGAAATGAAGGAAAAAAGCACCTATAAAGGAATAGTGTGATGCACATACACGTATAATCAATAAATAAAGTGTTAATATTGTAACTACTATCTTTAAGTTCATTCAGCCTGCTAACTACGCTAACAGCTCTGCTTCTGGTGTCCTGATTCTGACTTCCAATTGTAATGGGACTGAGTTGCATCCAGTTGGGTCCCTCTAAGGAGGTCAGCTCTCCTTGCACATTGATGTAGTTTAAAGTTAACCAGCCCTTGGGGGCCCCCTACTGGCCTGTGGCCCTGAGCAGCTGCCTGGTTTGCCAATTAGCAGACGGTGTCTCAGCTAACAGCAACCATTCCTACATTACATCAGTTAGTTGATTAGTTCTGTTGCACAAGCCAATTAGAACAAACAGAATCTCAAATATTTTGTATATCAAGTGCTTACAGAACGTAAAAGCAACTGTATTTCCCAAACTGTTTCTTAAATGCACTTACAGTAAATACAGTTAGTGAGAAGAGGTTAAAACGTTTCGCAAATATCCGAACTCTCACTCTCTAAAAGCCACAGTGCATGGTCCTAATAAAGATATTTATGGATACACTGTATCCACTTACATTTAAGACTCTTATATGTCCTACTCAATTTGGAGAAGTAAGATGTCACTGCTTTTAAAGCTTTGCTGGACAAAAGAGTAGAACTAGTCCACCTGTAAAAAAAAAAAAAAAAGAGGAGTGTAGGACAACATTTAATTTAAAAAAACA
>VOQJ01005144.1:2644-28414 GCA_015052665.1 Apistogramma diplotaenia
GTGTTTTTTTTTTTTTACCTTATATTAAGAGGGGGGGGGTGGGGGGGGGGGGGGGGGGGGCTTTGTATTTACGACTGAGCTGCAGAGAAGCCTGACCCTCGGGTGTGTGTGTGTGTGCGTGTGTGCGTCTTGACCCTGCAGCCAGATGCTTTTTTGGAACCGCTGCATTTCAGCCACGTGTCCTTAATTATTGGCTTTCAAATAATGCATCATGTAATATGTGATGAATATCCTTAAACCCGCGTGGCTCAGGCTACAGCTAGACTCCATTTTCTGTTCCCCTGACCTGAGCTAGACGCGCTGCTGGAAACTAGTCACACACATCTCCGGCCATCTTGATTGAATTTTCCCAGCACAAAATGGATGTCATGTGGCGCAGTGAGGTTTGGCCTGAGGAATGTTCCCAAAGTGAAACCTGGAAGTATTTCTTCTTGAAAGGAAAACTCTCTGCTGTCGTAGAGCTCTGCAGGCTGCGCACGACCAGCCGACGTGGAACTGTAAAAGTGTCACCGACTCTTAGATTCAGGGCTTTGAAAGAGGCTGAGAGGTTTGCAGGAGAAGACAGTTTTATGTTGCTGGAAGTATTTTCTGCCAACGGGAGTTCAAGCATCTGAACATTGTGAGTGAAAGATGCTTTCCAAATGCGAGCATGGCTGCGTGCTAACAGCTCCGCTCTTTTCTGCAGGTCCATTACATCTTGCAGGAGGTGGTGATGGGAGGGATGGTGCTGGAGACCAACATGAACGAGATCGTAGCTCAGGTGGAGGTGCAGAACCGCATGGAGAAGTCAGAGGTCAGACCCTTTTCTGTTAAAGGACCACGCTTCGGGCTTATTGACTGCGTTAGCTTGAAAACTGAAACTTATGAGAACCCCTATTTCCTGCAAAATAGTACTTTATAATAAACATTGTTTCTCTACCTTTACCCACCTTTATTCTGATTGGCTGCTCCTTCAAAACAAAAAATTTGGGGGCCAGACATGACTCGTGTTATGGAAATCTCCCCTCTGAAGTCATACAGGTGAAAGAAACGTGAAAAACTGAGGAAAAAAACATGTTGATAGAAGCCTTATTTTGAAATTCTGCCACGTTTAAAATGAACGTCCACCTGAGCTGATGTTGCTAGACTCGATTGGTTCCACTGTCCGGTCTGTGCTGCGCATGCGCGGTGTTGCAACAGCCTAATAAATTGAGACTAGAGCGGGCCTGTGGCGTTATATTTCGGTCAAATGTCACGCGCAGGAAAAAACATAATCCGCGTCATTGTGCTCACCAGTAAATTCAACACCCCTGCACGCGGAGAACTCCGCAGCTGCACGCGCCAAGTCGCCAGCGCGCGCACGAGACTGTCTGCTGCGTGTGCGCTGTAGCAGTTTCCCGCGCCCGCGGGTGATTCTGCGCGTGGAACAAAATTCTTCGCGCACGAAGAAACTGACTTTTGTCCATCCGGGGCGGTGCCCAAAGGATTCTCCACCCCTCACATGATTGGTCACTTTTGAAATGATGACGCCAACATGGTGAAGGCTTTGACCTTGATTGACAGCTGTTGTTACTGGAAGGCGAATTCGGAATACGGCCGTAAGTTAACGTAACAGCGTCCACTGCAGGAAATATCAGCTGAGCTGGAAAAAGAAGATTTAATGAAGTATATTTTATTTTGATTAGATGCCTCTGTAACATCTTCAGATGGTTTTGGTTCTGAAGAAATAGTGCAATGCTAACGTTGGCATTGCAGATTATGTTGGTAATAAAAATGACTGTAACAGCTCGATACATGTTACTGACATATATGTAAAAGTAACATTGCACATTTGTTTCAGCTGATATTACCAGGAGTGTATGCCACCGCCACCTACTGTAGCGGATGTGCAATTACACTTTATTCTAATACAGCAACAAGAAAAGCATTTTCCCCGGGGTCAGACCGAGGGGGCGCGCCCCACTACTTGTGCTACACAAAGCACTGCAACCTTAAGCTACGAGCACAATTATCGCCGTCACACCTCAGCAGCAAACCAGTATTACCAGCAACGTGACGGGTGGGGTGCCGCAGACCAGCAGAACAAAGTCAAAGTTACACCTTCAAGTAAGTGGGATGAAGTTGTGTCTTCGGTGAGAGCTGGGCCATCGTCTTACATGGCTTAGTGCTGTGAATCCACCGCTACCCCAAAAAAGGCTGCTGCTTGATTTTGTGTTGATAGTAAAAATATTATAGAGGTAGTAAAAAAGGTAGTAAATTGAACTCGAGGATTCCTGTACTACAACATTAGTCTTACTGTGATACACAAAACCTGTTTATTTACCTGCAAACCCCTCCTACGTTACCAGGAGTTGAGAAACCAAAATTGATGCACAGGTACTTTCAAGGTCCTTCATTATGTTATGATGTCATCAAGTTGCCTAGCAAAGTACCAGGTGGCTAAAATCATGGACCAGATAATACTGTGGCACGGGCATGTGCAAGTATACAGAAATATAACGCATTCGCTACCTTATGTAGTTACTATGTAGTTATTATGTAGTTACATATATTTACTGAAGGTTCTATTGATGTAAAGTGAGTTGAAATATTCCGCGCTATGATGCTACAGCATGTATGAATATAAAGATATGGTCTGGCGGACTTTTTGTGTTGTAGGCATTAAAGGGTTAAAGGTGTTTTCCGTGCTGTATTTCTCTGGGCAGGGAGGTCTGTCAGCCGCCCCAGCTCGCGCCGTCTCTGCAGTGAAGAACATGAACCTGCCCGAGATTCCTCGCAACATCAACATCGGAGACATCAACATCAAAGTGCCGAGCCTCTCGCCGTTCTGAGCAGCTTTCCCGCTGAGCCCGGCGGGGCCGGTGCACCACTGTTCCGATCCCTCTCCACCCAGCTCTCTGGTCAATACTGAGAACACTCTTCTTCTTTAATAGATGTACCATAGAACCACAGCAGCTTGCTTTCACCTTCATTCCTGTCTTCACGTGTGTGAGAGATAAAATGTGAACTATTTTTGAGGTCTACTGAATCCATATTGTAGATTATTTGAAGGACTTGCACAACAATGTAAAGTTTGATTCTATAAAGCATTAAGAGTACTATTATTATTGTATATGTATTGTTTTTATTCCCATTTTCCACTTGATTTTCTTCCTTTTCCAAAGGAGCAATGAATGCTAGCTCAGCTGAGTGTGAATTTTTGTACACAGCTCTTCCAAATCTCAGCTTGCAAAGCACTCCTCCTTCCTGGAGTGAGTTATTGGACTCCTTTCAGTCCACTGTAATATGATCTTTGGCTTCTGTTCGTGGCTAACACCGACTTGGTTCTTGTCACAATTTTTCCATCTCCGTGATATATTTTGTCTCCGATGTTCTCGTGATTTGTGAATAATATTGTTCTCCAAGGTGCAGAACATGCAAATGTTGTTTGGTTCTGGCCAAATTTCTAATGTGCTTTGGCAGGTTCTTGCCCACATCTGTTATGAGAGGCTGCAGTGACTTTAAGCATTTCTGGATCATTGAAATGTTTGTAGAAAGTGTATTTGTGATTATGAGCTGCATTTAGTAATCAGATGTGATCAAATTAAGACCTTTATCAAGAAATCCTTTCAAGGAATCAAAAGTGTCTTGGTGTCAAAGACATTTCTTGCCAAGGTGAATTAAATTAGTTAAAGTACAAATCCCCGTGGCTGTGCTTTATTCCGTTTGTCCACAGTGAACCTGGAGTTTTTTCTTTCAGCAGGCAGGTTGAGACACTGGCGCTGTGGTTCGCCAGCGTTACATGAAACCTCCATCAGAATGAACAGTGCACCTCTGAGGACCGCAGCTCTTTTTTTCTCCACCACAATGCAGTGTTGTTGATACAGCCGCATTCTTTCGGTGCCCCCTTCCCGCTAATTTAGGGATTCTGGGGGGAATAGGGGAGTTTGTTCCCTCCCCGAGTCTCCAGGAAAACCTGTGGTAGCTCTCGCCACCTCCTGCCTCCACTCCCACGGATGCCGACTGCAGCCGGGGATCGTTCCAGCTCGATTTCTGCATCTTTTTGTGGGCTTGATTCATGGTGTGCTGCGGATATCCAGCTACGGGATTTGGTAAGCACTGTTTTCTGTATCTTTGATGTAACCAGACCAGATCTTTTTGATCCTGGCTTTGTCTTCTTTCTCAGCAAAGTAACTTAATTGCCTTTGTGCAGGTTTTACAGCGACTGAGCTTTAGGTAAATTTTTGTAGCTCCCCCCCCCCAGTTTTTGAATGCAGCGAAAATGTTTTCCATAATTGTTCACAGATGGTCCGTGAATGGATCACAGACTGCAGCTACTGAGAAGAGCAGTTTTGTGACGCTGTTTAAGACTTCAAGTTGCACTTCTTTCACTTGATATCAAACCCCAGTGTAAGGCACCAGCTCTGTTTGCACTGAGTACAGTGTAAATACTTTAGCAAAGCAGCTGTGAGATAAATCATGTTCGTGTTTATGATGTGGATTCACGAGGCGTCTGTCAACATCCAGCTCGGGCTGCTCTGGATGTAATCTCTGCAGCCCCCGTAGCTTGGCTGTACCGCGCTGTTCAGTGTGGAGGTGAGTACACACAGAGGTGATAATGTGGGTCAAAGGTTCACGAACAGGTCGAATAATCGCATAGTTGCTAAAAATTTAATTATATTCCCTTTCCATCCTTGAGACACATTGAAATTTATGGATGGACAACAGTTAATCTGGTTAAAACAGCCGAGGGATGAAGTGTTAGAGATGACTGATGCATTTCTCAGGCTTTTCTAGTCAATCACATGATTTTAAATAAAGGCTTCTTTTGTGGCTCTTCAATAAGAATAAAGAGCATTTGCAGAAATGCGGCTGGTCACATGGTCCCTTTGTTGTTATATTTCTCCATGAAAATATGTGACTTTGGCCCCCCCAAGATAAACATTCCTACTTCTGCGCTCTGCTGACACAGGCGCGACTGCCAGTGATTTGTTTGGGTCTAAAGAGACTTTATTTAACAGACTGACGTTTCATTTCCACTCCCTTTAAATATTGATTTCGCAGACATTTTTTTAAAACTTTTGATTCTTGGAACGGAAAGAAAAAGCCTTTATCGTCTCCCGTATAAAAGTTATGTCTGTGTTCAACAGTATTTATAAGCCAGCATCTACAAACAAGTCAAGTCTCATTTATTATTAGATTTTTGTTGTTAAAATGTAGCAAATTGTGTAATTTAGCAATGATAACATAATGATAGCGATACGAATAATAAAAAACAATACTTAGTGCATGTTTAAATGTGTAAAAACATCCCGTTTAAATGTTGCAGGTAAAGTAGGTTAAGGATGAAACAGGTTCTCTAAAAGCACCCGTGATTCAGCAGCTTGTAGAACCAGCAACTTTTTCAGCCATCCGGTTGTAGAGTTGATGCTGTGCATGGCTTCATTGTCCTGTTGCGTGACCCAGTTTGGGACGAGCTTTAGCTGTCGTCCAGATGGCTTCACTTTCGCCTGCAGAACACATTTGGTACAGAGAGGAGTTCATGCTGCTCAGGTCACTGTGGCTGCAAAACAAGCCCAAATCATCGCCCCTACGCCACCGTGCTTGATAGCGAGTGTGAGGTGGTTGTGCTGATATGATTTCATCAAACGTGATGATGTGCAATACAGGCAACCATACTCTCATCTAAAGGACCCTGCTCCAGACATACTGTAGGTTGTTTTGTCAGCTTTCAGATGCTAACTGTGGCCTGTAGGGTTTAAGATGCTGCTCTTGGTGTTTTTCCTGT
Source organism: Apistogramma diplotaenia (assembly GCA_015052665.1). Lineage (NCBI taxonomy): Eukaryota > Metazoa > Chordata > Actinopteri > Cichliformes > Cichlidae > Apistogramma > Apistogramma diplotaenia. Next base: position 8,391 of record VOQJ01005144.1, read on the forward strand.
TCTCTGATCGTTGGGTGGTCTGAACTCGATGACTGACGTCTCAGGGTGAATTCCCTGGAATGTCCATTCCTAGAAAGCTTGTTGCATTTGTTTGTGGATTTATTTTTTTTTTAAGTTTTTGGATATGATTCAAAATGTATTTTCTCACAGATCATTTTCACCAAGTATGACTCAAATCACAAGGCACACACACACACACACACACACACACACACACACGAATGATCCAGACCAGCAAACTGCAGAATCATCGTCTTTTATTGAGGTGCTCACGGTTGCTGATGATTAATTAAGTGCATTTGCTCAGCAGCACCTGGCTGCGACTTACCCTCTAAGTTCCTGTGCCAAAATAAATCAGACTGCAGAGAAGTCTGAGAAAAATGACCTCTGGGTCTTGAGTGAACATTTTCCTGATGTTTTTATGGCTCCAATCTATAGTTTTGAGTCTTATTAAACATCATAAATTAAGGCCACCAGAGTAAAGAACTGTGTATTTTATAGTGAGCCTACTTTGAACATACAGTTTCTTTTCCCAGTAAAATTCCTGCACTCTCAGCTTCACAACAGTGCAGATGTGACAGCGGCCACAGAGCGACCGGTTTGGTTAAGCTCTGTTTAAATTGGTATTAATTATTTTCAATATGAATATCAACACTCCAAAAAAATCCAGCCGTTCCCAAGAATGTCATGCGATCCCGGCATAGATCTTCATTATTACTATTTATGACTCCTCCTTTTTGTTTCTATCGTGCATTTAGCTCAGTGTAAAGTGTCAAGATTACAATCTGTTTACATGTTGCTTTGCGTGTCGTATATAATTACCTACAGTGACGGTGTTGGGACTGAAGCTGAGAAACTCACTGATGTTTTAAATCAAATTTAATCTTCAAGTAAATGTGTGAGTGAACTGCAGGTAAACCTTTATCGCTGTTTCAACACTGTCGGGCTATAAAAAAGAAAAAAGTTGCCACATTTTAATGTTTTATCATCTCACTAAAGAAGAGGCCGAAACACAAGAGTGGGTGTTATTATAGCTTTGGACTCACCCTATGATAACGGTTATTACAATGCACCATGGATTATTATTAACCATCAGTTATGTTGTTCTTAATTACCTGAAGGTGAGTGAAGAGACGTCATAGGTCTGTATGTTCAACTGGAAGAAGATACAGTCTTTTTAAGCACTTCACATCCATAATAAATGAAACAAAGTAACAAATGGAACGATTGGAGCTTTTTGAGAAAAAAATTACTCAAATTAGGATTATCAGCTTAAATAATGATGATTATTATTAGAAACTAAACAGCATGACTCTTTTTTTTTTATCATTTATTAGCTTTTATTCTAAAGTTAGTCATTGCTGGAAAGTCAGCTGTTTGAATGTGTTTCCTGTAATAAGTATCTGATTTAAATCAAAGTCCAAGTCGGGGAGAAACTTTCACACATAACATTGATGAAGTTTTTCCACTATCACTAACCTTCAACCTCCAGTATAAACCCCCCCAAAAGAATTTCCTGTCATCATGGTATGACAGATCCCAGATAAGATATTTTCCATAGATAAAGATCCTTATCCAGGGTCACGGTGGGTTGCAGCCAGTCTCAGCTGGGGTCTGTTACAGGGCAACACTTCACTTCACACCTACAGCCAGTTTGGAATGAGCAGTTAACCCAGCATGCGTGACTTTGGACTGTGTGAGGAAGCCAGGGCAGCCATGCAGGCAGGAAGACCTGCAAACTCCACACAGAATGACCCAGAATTCAAACCTAGGACCATTCTGCTGTGAGGCGACAGCGCTGACCACCACACCCTTATCAAACTAGCTTTATTTAAAAAATATATATATATATAATATATAATATAAAACATCATAAATACATGTAAAACACCATATAACAACCTCATATATGGATATAAAATACTGTGTTGTGCTTAACACAAACTCATGGCACATTCAGCGCATTATGTTGAGGGATGACAAAGAGCAACCACACATGTTACGAATCAATGAATCATAAGTGACACAGAACGCTCTGACTTCGTGTTACGGTCTGTTTGTTCATTCTCTGACAAGAATTGTGAAGGAAAATTATCTCCTGCTATATGATTATGTGTTATTGCTACATTTGTCTCTTTCATTTCCCCAAAAGTCAAATTCTGGTATTGTGCACAGAATAAAGAGGAAGATGTTAGACTCACTTACGAGTAAGAAATGTCTGAGCAGTACTCCTGGTGAATAACAAGCAGGTTATACCATGAAAGCAATTTTAAGTGAAGGAGAGTGTGAGAACACAGTCCGTGAACGGGCCCCAGGTATCCTTAAACTTCTGACGGGATTTGTTCCTATTATATCTGCGTTTTTCTAGTGGAATTAGGAAGAACACCTCCCGAACCCATTCAGAAAATGATGGTGGTTTCCCCAGTAATACAGAAAAACAGATCCCCAGTCCACCCTTCAGTCTAGGCAAAATGGATCTCTTCATTCAAGGATGGGATTTATTCCAAATAAAGGTAGAAACATGGCTGTCAAGCTCTCTAAACATGGAAACATTTTCTTAGCCCTTCCTTCAAGAGAGATTGGCAGGGATGACCATTTTACTAAATCTAACTTGGTGTTATCTACAAACTTTTAAAAGTCATGAGTGTATAGGTCCTTACATAAGCGTGTCACAGTGACACCCAAATAATTAAACGAGTTTGTTTCTACTGTAGAAGGAAGGTTGTCATAATTAAGATCTTGGGCTAACTGATTGAACGGAAATAGGAGACTTTTGGAAAAATGAAGTTTATATCCAGAAAGCCGGCCAAAACTATGAAATAGGTCTATAAGCTGTGGTAAGGAATTTGTTGGGTCAGCTATGTAAAGAAGCAGGTCATCTGCATAAAGAGAATCTTTATGGCAAGAGTCACCGCTGCAATGTTGCCATCTGCTCTGAGGGCTACGGCTAATGGCGCAATTGCGATATTGAATAAGTAAGGAGATAGATTGCAGCCTTGTCTAACGCCACGATGAAGACTAAAGTAATTAGAACAGTCAAAATTCGTACAGACTGATGCAGTAGGAGAGGCGTAAAGCAGCCTTATTCAAGATATAAATGATGGTCCAAAACCAAATCTGTCCAACGCAGAGAAAAGGTAATTCCATTCGATACGATCGAAAGCTTTCTCTGCATCAGGAGAGTTCACAGTTTATGCCTGAACATTGGAGTGGATAATTCTAATGGATCTTTATCTTTTTTATGTAAAATTGAAAGTACAGCTTGCATCATTGTTTCAGGCAGTTGATGTAGCAGTGTTTCCTCATAGACACGGACTCACTTTAAATTATAACTGTTGCCCAGTTTGGTGAACATTTGGTGAACAGGTGTGAGACTGGCAGCCAACTACAGGTAAACGGCACGTGTCTGGCGCCATAAAGTGTTTCACAGTAATGAGCTGTAAACTTGATCAGTTACTGATAAAACAGTTAATCAGAGTCTTTTTATGATGTTATGGTGTAACTACCTGTGCAGAGGTGAAAGCTGTACAGTTTGTAAATGAGTTAATGACACTGTGGACTGAGAAATGTTACTACATAAAATATATATTTGAATTCTTACAGCCAAAAGAGTGCAATTGCTAAGCTTAGCTTACATGTAAGTTTGTTCCCCACATCCACAGAGAGACAAGGGGTGGTGGAGCTTTTAAGGGCGTTGGGCCCGACCTGTGGAGGGCTCTGCCTGCACCTCTGTGGATGTATCTGTTTACTTTAGCATAGGTTTTGTGCAGGTTCTGCTTTTATGCAATGTACTTTTAACTCTTTCATTTTTAATTCTTGCTTTTAACCATCTTTAAATTATTGTACAGTTTTGCTTGTTTGCTTACTGCCGGCTAACCTAACTTTATATATACGGTACAAACCAACTGTAAGCATTGCATCAGTTTCTTTGCCTCTTGGAAAGAACATGAACAAGCATATTTATCAAAATACTTTTGAATTTAGATTACTAAAGGACAGATTACAGTATTTGGAAACTTGTGTTAATATTCACTATAGTTATGACAAGAAAGGAGTTATGATGAAAAAAACAAGAATGTGGACTATGAAACCTTTCATTGAGCAGTGAGGAAGATGAGGTGGTTTTTGGAAGGAGCAGGTTTGTGTGTTTGTGTCAGAAAGGCAGGCTGATATGAAGCAATGACCTAAAAACCAAAACAGGCTAAACAGGACAAACAGGCTCAATGACTGTAATTCTCGCAAGTGGTGGAGGAACACTTGTTGATTGTCTGCTGATAGTACAGAGAATTCAGAGAAGAGAACGAACCATTTGATGCAAATAGTGCAGGGAGATAAGATGCACCGGTCTATGCGCAGAGCGCTTTGTGATGCTGACGAGACACAGCTGGAAGGTACAGTAAGAGAGCACGCTGAGCTGTTTTGGCAGCTATAACAAGTTCATTGCCAACAACAAGAACTGGGATAACACTTGCAGAGTGGAAGCTGGGATGTAGGCCGCTGCCCGCTAAGAGAGAGTTAACAAGAAGGAGCTGAAGGAATGCTAACCTGTAGGTGAGGTTTCATAAGTAAAAAGATCTTCTTCCATAAACTTTGCTTCATTTAAAACATTACTGCCAGAATTTTAGTCTAATTAGTACTAAGTAAATATTAGAATTTCACTCATCAAAACTGAAGTTATGCCAAAGCTCACCTGTCCAGGTGGTTGAGTTATAAAAAAATTCACCACCTTATAGTTATGATAAACGTCTGATAGAGTTCAGAACCATTTAAATGTTCTTTTTAATGCTGTGAAATGGGTGCTTTTAACACAAGAGTCCGTAGAAATTGGCTCCGTCTTGGAGTCGGCTTCAAGTGGTGCTCAGAAGACCTGCAGTTTTTGTCACTTGTGCACAGGCTTCATTTTTCATGTCCAGAGGTTGACAGAGGTTGACCTTCACTCAGACTACCCCAACCATCAATAACAGCAAGCTGCTCCTCCCGCTTCCTCCCTCTGGGTGAACGAATAGCATCGGTGTTTTGACAGTGTGGGAAAGTGGAAGAGTGGGAGAACATAGAACCACCAGTATTCAGTCCACCGCCTGGAGGCTAAGAAATAATAACAAATTATTTTCAGGGACTAGAAATTCTTCATGAGCTCCATGGATTAGGCTCGGTGCCCCCTGAGTCCTCTTCATGGAATGAATTTAAGAATATGAACAACTTTCTAGATTTTCTTGTTGGCACGCAAAGCAAGGGAAGGTTAGTTGTGTAATGTCTCACTGAAACAGAATGATTTATCGATGTTACATAATTCTTGCTCAACATTAACAATGAAACAACATGGATCGTTACCCATCCTTCACAATTTATAACGATACAGCCAAGTTACAAATTAAATGGCTGCGGTTTTCTCATCTTTCCTCTTTTGTTTCTGTAGGTGCTGTGAAAATGCATCTCCTGCCATGTAAATAGCTCAGCCATTAACTGAGGAGGAGGAGTTTTGCTGTGCTGGACCCACACAGACGGGGATCCCTCTGATTCCTGCATTAACCTCCCGATCAGACATGGGGAAAGTGTACCATGTCAGTAAAAATGTGGGCCTCTGCATGCTTGTATTTGCAGTCTGTGCGCTGGCTACAATTATAGCTCTTTCCATTGCCTACGACAAGGAAAGGTCCAAGAATCAAGGAAGCACAGGAGATGGAGCATCAGATAGCACCGGTGCACCACTCAGCACCACCCCCGTCACCCCAAAGGAACCCTGGGATCACTACAGACTTCCAGACTCCTTGATCCCAGACTTTTACAATGTGACCCTGTGGCCCCGGCTGGAGCCCAATGCGGAGGGGTTGTACATCTTCACTGGACGTTCATCTGTGGTTTTTAAATGTGTGAAGGAAACAGACCTCATCATTATCCACTCCAGAAAACTCAACTTTACTACCTTCTTTGGGCACCACGCTAAACTGAGCAGCCTGGGTGAAGCCCCGGCACCCACTATACTGAATTCTCGTCTTGTGGAGAAGACAGAGTTTCTGGTAATTCAGCTAAGCAGCAGATTATCTGTGGGAACATCCTACTTACTTCAAACTGAATTTCTGGGGGAGCTGGCAGACGACCTGGAGGGCTTCTACAGGAGTGAATACACTGAAGATGGCGTGAAGAAGTAAGATTATTAGACAGCGAGAGATAACGATGCTCTTTTAGCTTTAGGAGGTTGGAATCACATTTGGTTTTATTTCAAGGTCAAGATTAAGGTCATATTTGTCATTTAATGTGCACTTTTCCATTATCACAAGAAATCACTTGAAAACCTGTGCACCATCGCTTTGCTCTTGACCCTGAACATCATTTTTTGAACAGTTCTGGTGCTCCTCCTGGGGGGATTTTGAAGGCTTTGGGTTCGCTGGTGAGTGTTTTGCATTAATGCTTAATTTCCAACATTTTGCAGAGTTGTTGCTACCTCACAAATGCAGCCAACGTACGCCAGGAAAGCCTTTCCGTGCTTTGACGAACCAGCAATGAAAGCCGTCTTCAACGTGACGATCATCCACACACGAGACACCGTGGCTCTGTCCAACGGCAAGGAAAGAGGTTCGTTAGAGAAACAAAACTGTTCCTTTTTGCAACTTTTGTCCTGTCTCTCTCTCCTCAGCCCCAACCGGTCGCAGCAGATGACTGCCCCTCCCTGAGCCTGGTTCTGCTGGAGGTTTCTTCCTGTTAAAAGGGAGTTTTTCCTTCCCACTGTCGCCAAGTGCTGCTCATAGGGGGTCGTTTTGGTTGTTGGGTTTCCTCTGTAATTATTGTAGGGTCTTTACCTTACAATAAAAAGCGCCTTGAGGCGACTGTTTGTTGTGATTTGGCGCTGTATAAATAAAATTGAATTATTCTCTGAAAAGACCTTCAGTGCAAGTGCAAACTATAAAACAGCAAAAAATTTAAAAATGAGAAAAGAAATGGTGTAATTTGCAGGTTCACAGTGAGACACAGTGACTGTGCTGTGACCACTGTAAATTATTAACGACTTGGACAAGGTGTTTGAAGCAAATCAGCAAAAATACTCTGTTAATGCTAACAGAGCATTGTGGCCTAACATGCTCCTCTGGCTTTACAGAAACCTCAGAGTCTGTCATTGGTGGCGTGCCTGTCAGAGTTACAACATTTGAGCCCACAGAGAGAATGTCCACGTATCTGCTGGCATTCATTGTCAGCGACTTTGCTGACATACAGTCAAACCAAGATGATTTGTTGGTAAGATTTGGATTACATATTCATTTAAATCACCAGTGAGGTCAGGAGGTGAAATAATCTTCCCAGATCACATTTATTAACCATTAAACAGCAGTGAATACCACTTATGATACTTAAAATGTATTTATTTATTTTGTGCAGATTCGAATCTGGGCTCGGAGAAAAGCAATAAATGATGGGCAGGGCAGCTACGCTCTCAGTGTTACGGGACCCATCCTTAGGTTTTATGAGCATTACTACAACACATCGTACCCTCTCTCCAAATCAGGTAGGTCAGCTCAGGCAGGGCTTCCCGCTGCCACATTTTCCTCTGACAAAAGATATGTTAATATATTTTAATTAATGTATTAGCCCAATTAGTGCCAATTAGGCTGCAGACAGCTAGCAGCCTAACTGGCATCAACGTGCTTTTAGAGCCTGCCTCAAGTGGCCACTGGAGAAAATGCAGTTCTTGAGCCGCGTTCCCATAGTAACTACTCAGTGCAGCCGACTCCACTTGAAACGACTGGCCACGGTCAAGTTGTTTCTGAGCTTCCAGGAGTTTGCAGGCCTCCAGTTTCTTGCTGTTGGCTTTTAGAAATGGTGCGTTTGATTCTGGTGAAGGAGTCATGACGACAGTGAGTACGAAACACGTACCTGGTACGTGGTCAACCCGCGCCGAGTAGGTACTAATGGAAACGCAGCACTATAGATTGACGATATCCAAGCTGACCTGATGTGACATGTAATTTTAAAATGAAATGTAGGCAAACTACTTTAATTGGAGGCACTTTGGTTTTTTAATCCTTGGTCGTCCTAGATCAGATCGCTTTGCCCGACTTCAACGCTGGAGCGATGGAAAACTGGGGTCTGGTCACCTACCGGGAAACGGCGCTGCTCTTTGACCCCGTCGTTTCCTCCACCGGGAACAAAGAGAGAGTCACAACTGTCATCTCCCATGAACTCGCACACATGGTATTGCCTTTGTTTCTTCACCCAAACACTCGGCTCTGTTTTGGTTTCCACAAACTAGAGCGACATTGTGTTAATGATCTCAGTTCAAGCCATCAAGTACTGTAAAAATAAATCTGCTTCCTTTACTCCCTTTGCAAAAGCTAATGACAACTCGTGACAGTGGAGAAACTCAACTCTGCTCCCATCACGTTATAACTGATGTGAAATTCTGTGGTTGCAAGTTTCTTCAATCCCCCCGTTGGTTCAGTTGTTGGCGCTGAACGATGGGGCTGACGTGGGCCAAAATCGAAGTTCATGGAAATGTTAATGCGTTAATACACTGAGAACAGGTTACCATGACAGAACAGCTCATCTGTTTGCTCCTCGTCTGTTTGTTTAGTGGTTTGGCAATCTGGTAACTCTGCGATGGTGGAACGACTTGTGGTTAAACGAGGGTTTTGCTTCATACGTGGAGTACCTTGGCGCCGACTATGCCGAGCCCACCTGGAACATTGTAAGAAACACGAGAATTTTGGCACACTTCTTAATGGGTGTACACCTCTTTGTGACAGATTACTGGCTCATAAAACCGTCCATGACTCTCGTTTCTCTGCTTTGGCTGCAGAAAGACGACATCATTCTGTATGACGTTCAGAGGGTATTTGCCGTGGATGCCCTGGCCTCCTCTCACCCACTGTCCCGCAGAGAAGAGGAGGTCAACGACCCTGCTGAGATCAGCCAAATGTTCAACACCATCTCCTACAGCAAGGTCTGCTCCTCTGACAACTTTACACACGATTCAGCGCGAGATGATCTGCTTTTTTTCTTCTTTTATTTAAAATGTAATTAAAAACACATTATTAATGCCTCAGTATCACTCAGTGTTCCAGATTTATTGAGCCTTCTGAGTCGGTCTGATTAATATCGCACTGTCAGGACAACACCTTGTTTTCATATTTGCTTTGGGCTGAGGGGAAAATCCTTTGTGGTTGTGAGGAATTCAAGCCAAGCAAATTCTGGTGGTTTGTTGTGTTTTTCCAAGGGTGCAGCGGTGCTGAGGATGCTCTCGGAGTTTCTCACCGAGCCCGTGTTTTCCAGAGGACTCAGTGTGAGTGCTTTGTGTGTACCATTTCATCACTGCTGCCACTGCGTGTGTGTGTGTGTGTGTGTGTGGGTGGGTGTTAGCACATTGGGAATGAATGACGGGAAGTTTGTGGTTGTGTAAACCGCGAGACTGTCAAAACTTTTTTCCTTGCAAACTCAGTTTGTTTTCCTTCCCTTGTGATTGCGTCACACCATCTTCCCTTTTTCAGTCTTACCTGAACACGTTTGCTTTCGGCAACACTGTGTACACAGACCTGTGGGACCATCTCCAACAGGTTGGTTAAACTGCATGACATCCCTGGTATTGTGTTTTTGGGCACGTGTGTGTGTGTGTGTGTGTGTGTGTGATTATCTTAAACTCCTGCTGCCCCTGTGTTTGTTGTCAGGCAGTTGAAAACACACCAGGGATGCATATTCCTCGCTCTGTCCAAGACATCATGAACCGCTGGACGCTCCAGATGGGCTTCCCAGTGATCTCTATTGACACCCAGACAGGAAGTATCACACAGAAACACTTCCTGCTGGATCCCGACTCTGTAGTGGACAGGCCCTCTCAGTTCAAGTAGGAATCATTTTTACTTTGTGTTTTAAGTTGCGCTCACATATACATGCTTTCGGGCCAGTGCTTCTCTTTCCCTTTGAATGGGCCGCGGTCACATGCTACTCAGCTGAGATGTGCATCAGATTTGCTTTGCAGTGTGGCTGTTAGGATGCCACCTCTGCCCTGTGGATAAATGTTGCTGCTGCCCAAAACACAAACAAAACAGCTTTTAATGGTTTTCTGTGTTTCTGTCCAGTTACTCCTGGTTTGTCCCCATTAAATGGATCAAGACGGGCGTGGCACAACCAACGTACTGGCTCCTTCAAAAAACAGGTGCAGCCGTGTTAACGTTTACTGCACCGCATCAGTTCTGCCCACAAACGAACAAACACACTGTGTTTCCTACCAGATTAGGTGACTCAACCACGGCTCGTTCTTTTATATTTTTGAACCAGACGTTAACACCCAAATGCGGGTGTCAGGAGAGGAGTGGGTGCTGGCAAACACAAACGTATCCGGATACTTCAGGGTGAACTATGATTCTAACAACTGGGATCGTCTCCTCTCTCTGCTCAGCACCAACCATCAGGTGGGTCACAGGCCACCCGTTCACTGCTTCATGACCACAGTCAGATGGTATGGCAGCTGATGACTGTACAATGGCCAGTGACAGACCCGAACCTGGACTAGTTTGGTGAATGTATTCATGTCAGAAAACTGCTTTAGGAAACACTCAGGTTTGCTTTAACTATGAACTTTGTTTCCACATTTCCCGTTTCCCATATTCAGGGTTGATTTATGCTGGATTGGGTCGGCCTGAGGGGACGTCTGCTGTGATTAGCTGTTATTGTCATATAATGCTGTGTGACTGGCAGGATTTGGACCCCGGTGCTCAGAAGACAGGGAATGGACTAAACTTGGCTTTACTGCTGGACCTCACAGGGATTTTTTTTTTATGATGATGTAATTTTGAACTCTGAGACTGCACTCACTGGCCACTTTGTTAGGTACACACATTCAAGTACCTGTTCAAATATCTAATCAGCCAATCACATGGCAGCAACTCAATGCATTTAGTTATACAAACATGGTGAATGCAGTTTAAACTGAACATCAGAATGGGAGAAGAAATGAGATTTAACGTGTTGGTGCCGGACAGTTTTGTGCAAACAACATGAAAGTGTGGCTCCATCTGTGGTTCAGGCTTCTAATAGTACCTTAGCACCTAATGAGCTACCTATTTGGGTGGTTAGGGTCCATCCTGTCCATCCTTTTTGACTGCAGTGCTGCTTCCTCCAGGATATTGTGCCATGTCACAAAGCTCCTTTTTAGCTATAAGGCAACCTTTTCAGGTGCCAGACAGCAAAACAAACAATCGCACGAGAACGCCGCGTCCCTCCAGCCGATCTGATAAAGCCCAAAGTTTCAGCGCTCTCGCTTGTCAGAAATGTGTTAGCGTTGTTAAATGTCATTCTTCACATTGCGTTTTCAGTTAGTTACATTTCATAATGCCAAATGTGGTTTCTGAAAGTGCAAACACAAAGACTCACAGGCTTTGTTGCCTTTGCACACATGTTTTTTTTTTCTTTCTTTCAGGCTTTATCAATCATCAACAGAGCACAGATTATAGATGATGCATTCAACCTAGCAAGGTACAGAAAAACACATCTCAGCTTAAAGTGTTAAGCACTTCTGGGTGAAATTACTTGTTTCTTTTTTTTCCCAGAGCGAAAATAATCAGTACAACATTGGCTCTGAGAACTACCAAATACCTGTCCAACGAGAGAGACTACATTCCCTGGGAGTCAGCTCTGAGAAACCTGAACTACTACATTCTCATGTTTGACCGCACTGAAGTCTATGGAGCTTTACAGGTCAGCCCTTCTCCACTACACACTCATCTTTCTTGTCTAGTGGAAGAGTTTAAAACAAAAGAATCACATGGCAGGACATTAAAAAAACAATTGTTGGCCTATTTTATTTTAGGCATACCTCAAGAAACAAATACAACCACTGTTTGAGCATTTCAAGACAATTACATCTAACTGGACCACAGTACCCGCAGGACACAGTGACCAGTAACAATTCGTTTGAACACAGATTTTTAATATTGTTAAATTGAAAAAGCTAAGCTGTAACATTTTCTTTTTCCTCTGGAAACTTTTTGCTCAGGTATAATCAGATAAATGCTATTTGGATATCCTGCAATGTGGGAGTGGAAGGCTGCAGGGATCTCATAAAAAGCTGGTACAGACAGTGGATGAAAAATCCAGGTCGCAACCCGTGAGTACCGAGTCGTTTCAGTCGGTTCTTTTGTGGTTCTGTTTGTTCTTTTGAGCCTGCGAGGGCTCTCGTGCAGGTATAAGGAACCTCCAAATCGGCTTCACTTTTACATTTAGCTTTTAATATACAATCTGTGGAGAGAATATGTGATTTTCAGTTTTCAGAAACTTGACAATCACATGTCTTTTTCTGTTTACAATCTGGGTCAAAGCGAGCAACTTGAAGTGGAGATTGACACTAGAGTTTTTATTTAAATTAATGCATGTTTTAAGCCAAAAACAGAGGACCTCAGGCATGCCTTCATCCACACTTTGTCAAATGCTGCCAATTAGCAATTAAGTCCAGACAGCAGCCAAAGACACTGTCAGGATTTTACAGGGACTCTTATTTTCTGTCATAATTCAAACCTTGTAAATTTGACTGCTGGGCTCTTTGCACAGATATTAACACGCGCCAAGTAAGTGTGTGTGTGCGCATGCGTGTGTGTGAGAGATAGATAGAGGAGCCGATGTTTTGGGCAGATGGGATTCATTTTCTAATCTTCTTTGTGCTGCCCAGGATCCATCCCAACCTGAAAAGCACAGTTTACTGCCACGCCATAGCCTTCGGTGGTGTGGAGGAGTGGGACTTTGCCTGGAGCATGTTCAAAAACGCCAGCCTGGCGTCTGAAGCTTCCAAGCTCAGGTCGGCGCTGGCCTGCAGCAAAATACCTTGGATTTTGAACAGGTGTGTGCAGCACTGGTGGATAGTACTGTATCAGCAATGCAAATGCTGAATTTATTTGAGCACAGAGAACGAGAACCTGCTTTACAGCCCAAGAGCGATAAGAGGAATTACACCATAATGACACATGTATATGCTGACAACTTTATATCTTACTGTGAAGTAGTTGTGAAGAGATTCACATCACATCACTTTCATTATGCCGCCCTCAAACTAATAAGTACTGCATGTGGATTCTGGTTTTTTTTAACTTGTCTGAGATGAGTTTGTCTTTGTCTTGACTGGAAAGATACTGTGTTCTTTACTCTTCAAAGATGTGCAACACAATATTCATATTCCTGGATGTTTCGTACCCTTTGTACACTGTGGCTGTATTTGTTTACAAGTGGAGAGTAAACAACATGAAGGATATCAGGCTACTAATGTTACGATAATATATGCTAATGATATGCAGCATCTTTCTCTTCACTGATTGGTCTAACCTAATCATGTGATCATATTGTGTTGTGTGATTAGCTATACCTACTGAAATGCAGAAAGTGAGGATTCCCCATATCTAGCAGCTGGCCTTCTTTAGCTAGATGCTGTGAAATTTACCAAAATTTCTAGATAAAGAGACGGTCTATAGCAGAGGTGTCAAACATAAGGCCCGGGGGCCAGAATCGGCCCCTCAGAGACTCTAATACGGCCCACTGAATGATGGAATCCCTGTTTTTGTCACTACTATAGAATTTATTTTTTGCGATGGCTTCACAGTAAAACTAAATTTAAAAAGGACATTTTCTGTTTCCTGAGTTCTATAATTACAGGACAGTCTGGACAAAGAACTACCAGAACTTTTCTGTAGTTCATTCAGTTAAAACACCCCTGGTCTATAGTCTATAGTAACATCAGCTCTAGGCTGCAGCCGTATTGATTAGCCTGTGATGCCAACTTCTGATTGGCTGAGCATTGTCTAACACGTTGATCAGGGATGGCTTATGGTCATAAATAGCACAGACTTATCATTGAGTAACATTAAAGCCATACCTACTGCTCAGCAATATTGCTCAAATGTAAACAGCAGGGTTTCATTATGTTTTCTAATTTGTTTACCATGGACAATCGCAGGATGTAGTTCTTCATTTATTTGATGTTTTTAATAATCAGGGAAGGATATCCCCAATCAGTTTATCGGTTCAATAAGTAGGTAGCTTGCACTCTCTGGGTACCACGTCCGAAATAATGAGCATGTCCATATTAAATCAAGAAAGGCTGCGCAAGAAAATCCCCTAAGATATTAAGCTGTTTTATTGCCTATAAATCATTATGTTTTATTATTATGTTGTTAAAAAATTAAGGTGGTCACAATTCTAACAAATGGTCGCAGCGCAACAATAATCCTAATCTATCACCTGGGCTCTGGTGTTGATTCCCTCCATTGTGAATTAGTACTGTTCAAATAAACCTGACTTTAGCTATACTGACATATCTATAGCTAACAATACAGTATGCAGTGACAACTTTGAATGATGATTTTTAAGTCAATATGTGTCCCAGCCCACATTATTTGCTAAGAAACAATCATAGTATGTGGTTGATTTCCTGATGCAGGTATCTGGAGTACACACTAGACCAAACTAAGATCCGTAAGCAAGATGCCACCTCTACCATCGAGTACATCGCCCGAAATGTTGTGGGAATGCCGCTGGCCTGGAACTTTGTCAAAGCGAGATGGAGCCTCCTCTTCCAACAGTAAGAGCCCCCCCCCCCGAGCAACCATTGGTAACTACAGATTAATTTGTATTCCCAGACTGGATGGTGAGCAGTTGATGGAGGCAGTCGAAGGTGAAGCAGGTCACAAAGAAGTACACAGCGCTGCACTGATGACCTCCTTGCAGTTGTTTGGTTACTTGCAGATTGCCACATTTTGCACGGAAGACGTGTTTGCACTCACTCGTTGCTCGCTGAGTGGTGGTGAAACCGTGAAAAGTGCGACGCGAAGCAGAAACAGGGACCATTGTTCTCAACTTTACTGTTCAGCGGAATAAAATGAATATTTATGGTTGCAGCCAGACTGGAATGTGTTAGTTTCATCATGTTGTGGTTAATCTTGCGCTTGACTGTGGCTACCATATTTTTACAGTGCACTATCCTAGGAGGTCGGTGCCAATTAACATAATTCTCGGTGTCCCATTTGACACTTTTTTTAATCCTGGGAATGCCCCCGTGCCCTTCAGGAATCATGAAAAGCACATTTCCATGTTTATGCTGATCTGTGTTTGAAGCTTCACATATCTGATGTTGCTATTTACTATATTTCATTTACAGTGTTTCCTGCTCACATGCATCTGATCTTTTCCCTCAAATTTGTTTAATAACCACTCAAATTCCTTCTGCTCTTTTTTTTTTTATTTCAGATTTGGAAAATCATCGTTTGCCTTCTCTAATCTTGTCAGTGGAATCACACAGAGATTCTCCACAGAGTTTGAGCTACAGGAGGTATGCAGCCCACACAACCACAACCACACAGAATAACACTTTATCTCCCACAGGACACTTAGAGGAAAATAAATACAACAAATGCCGAAATTCTGATTTTGTTTCTTTTGTTTCTCTCTCCAGCTTAAGAGATTCAAAGAAGACAATGTCAACACTGGTTTTGGCTCTGCCACCATGGCCGTGGAGCAGGCCATAGAGAAAACCACAGCTAACATCAAGTGGGTGACAGAAAACAAAGCCGAAGTGCAGCAGTGGTTTACTCAGGAGTCGACGTGAGAACACAGAAAGCCAAGACAGCCTTTTTTTTTTTTTTCGTGCCAACAGTGATGTGTAATTAATGAAAATCACTATAATCATCAGAAACAGCAGAAGCCCGTTCTCTGAGCACCCGATGACTGTTTCACTGCTGTCACACAATAACCCACGTGACATCGGCTTTAACGCGAGGGAAGCGAAGAGGCCAAGACAGCGTGTTTGTTTTCTACATAATTTACATTATAAGTTGATGCTTATCACGATTTATGCAATAACCTGAGGCAGAAATTCGATTATAGAGCAATAACATCAGAGATCTGTGACAGTAATTCTACAAGTGGCTAAAAGCCACAAACCCAGTCGTGAGTGGTTGTTGGCTACAGATGTTTTCATGAACCTTCGTAGGCACGTGGAGGTGTGGTGGGGTCTCTAACCTGTTAAAGCCGTGGTTCAGTTATGCTCATAAGAGTCCACTGAATTACAGCGTTTGAGGGGCATCATGTGTGCCGTCTTCTGCGGGCTCTGCTCTGCAGGCACTCCCACCCAAACCAAACCACACGGAGGTGTTTCCAGCAGTAAGAGCATATCTGAGGTTTTCTGTGTCCTGTCATCTATGAGACTTCACATAAAGGGTCTCGTTCACAAACATGACAACATTTTTATTTTGGTGTTTTTGCTTCCTTCTGTGTCGCCACAGTAGATCATCTGCTTCATCCTTACCTTCATCCTCCTCCTCCTCCTCCTTCATCCGTGAACCTCCTCTGAGGTCTTCCTTTTTTCTTCCTCCCTGGCAGCTCCATATTCAACATCCTTTGTCCAATATATCCGCTGTCCCGCCTCCAAACATGTCCAAACCATCTCAGCCTTTCTTCTCTAACTTTACAACACCAACCAAAAACAGATGCTCACAGAATGGTAATAAGCTTTCTGGAAACCTTCTAGGTGAGGGGTTTAAGGCAGGTGTCACTGGGTGGAGACCCCGGGAGAAATCATGTTGCTTGGCTGGCTTGGGAATGCTTTGGTGGTCCCTGTTAGCATCACCTCACTGCAGCTCTAAACCCAGCAGATCAACAGGAATAAAGCTTGTTCTTGTATCTGCATGAATGCAATTAACATCTGTAATCCCATCATATCAGATTTACTGTTACAATCGATCACTGGCTAAAGAAAGAGTCCGAGACGAGTGAGTGAGTGGGTTTGAGTGGGTTCAGTCTCTGTTACATGAAATGCTTCTGCTCATATTTCTGTGATTAACGTCTTAGTGAAAGCTGAAAACACGAGCTGAGGAAAGTTTTTTTCTACCAACCTGGTTAACACTGAAACTAAAGAGAATAAAAATGTCATCTACTGATTCAGTGAGTCAAGTTTTATCCGTTTAAGAGTGTTTGCAGTGAGAGTTATTCTATTCTCCAGTTGTTCCTTCAGTCCTGGCACCCATCCATTTTTCATTCTCCTTCTTCCTGACATCACTGTCCACTGGGATTAGCACATCTATCACAACGTCTGCTCTGCTTCAACCACCAAGATTCTGCTTGGTTGGCCAGCAGCTGTTTGGCTGTCTGGACCTCAAAGTACCACAGGACCTCTGCCCTTGTTTCCCATCAGGACCTGGGGACTTCTAGTTTTCTAGTTCTAGCACAGATGCTCCTGTGTTCCTCAGTGGGACCATCACACATGCAGGACAGATGCAAGTCCCTGGGTACCTGACAGGCCGATGAGAACCATGATAAAGATGAATTTTGAATCATGAATTAAGCGTCAAGTAACGAGGTCAGAATAATCCCTGCTTTGAAAATTTCTACCCTTTATCTTATTTACAAGGCAAATGAGGATTATTTTGAAGCGTGAATCATAAGCAGCCATTCTAATGAGAATAAAGGGGGACAATAGCTTAACAGGTTCCTTCAACATTGTGACAGGTAACCAAAACACGTCGTTACTGCATTTTAACAATTCTAAACACTTCAAAGTGTGAAAATCTACACAACAAAAATCAAACAGCAAAATAAAACTAAAAATCAAAAGCCTCGTCAAAGTTTAATACCTCTGAGAACCTGCAGTGCAGGTTTTCTGGAGAAATGCCAGTAATCACGAGCATAACACCGTCCTTATCATCAAGACAAGA
This sequence comes from Apistogramma diplotaenia, assembly GCA_015052665.1. Lineage (NCBI taxonomy): Eukaryota > Metazoa > Chordata > Actinopteri > Cichliformes > Cichlidae > Apistogramma > Apistogramma diplotaenia. The sequence goes on from VOQJ01005144.1 coordinate 26,066, forward strand.
TGCAGCAAGTTCAAAAGTGTCTTCAGTTGTAGTTTTATGACATCAGTGCTTGTATAACAGCCTGGCTTTTGCTTGTTCCGACTGACTGCTGCTTCAGACCTTCTGAGGAAGTTCTAGCTTATATCATCAAAGTAACCGTCCATATTTATTGTGGATAAGCAGCACTTTTCTGTTTGGCAGGCAACACTATAACAGGACTGACAGGTGAAAAGGAAACTGAAGCCACCGAGGTGAGAAAACTGGCTTGTGTCTTATTATATTTTAGCACATGTGTTTCTAGCTGAAGGTTTGGAGTTTCTGTGTGTGCTTTAACTGTTTAATGAAGTTTTTTTTGTTTTTTTTTAAATGCATCTTTTTGGAAAAACTACTTTTTCCAAAAACAAAAGCTAGACTTTTTTCTTTTCTGCAAAAACAAAGGTGCTTAGTGTTTGGGTCATCACAGTTAAGACACCTACACAACAAAAAGTCAGTCAGGACATCATCTAGATAACTTTTAAAGGCTATCACCAGATTTAAGCCAGAACTCAGCATTCACGTATTTCGGCTCCTTGGTGGGAAAACACAAGAGGAACGGGTAAAAACTTACATTTAAACAATTTATTTTGCATCATAGAAATGTTGAGCTGTTGTCTCACTTAATTGCACTAATTTGCACATTAGGGTCAAAGGATTTCCTTTTTGTCCCTTCATAAATCAGAAAATACCTACAACAACCAGTTGGCATGCTTATTGTGAGTAAAACACATTCAGTATAAAGCAGGCTGTAATTGATAATGCAAACAACCTCCACTGTAAAACCTACATAATTTAGAGAAGGGGGAATGTTTGGTTCATGCAAGTAAACTGAAGATTTCTGGCTCCTCGTGGGAGAAAAACGCCCCGAAATGCATGCAACACCTCAATAATTTTTAAATGTATGCATAAAGATGTCAGCTAATAAACATAAACCCGTATGCATGCCGGCTGTTTGGCCTGTCCTGTGTTTTCAATTATAAACAGTGAGTTTGGTTCAGAGAGGTGTGGGGCTCTCTTGGTCAGCTTACATTGATGCGGGGGAAGGATATTATGGCTGTACGTGAAGTCCACAACATGAATTTAATCTGCCCTGAACAAAGGCCGTTGTGTGCGTTTGGTCCACCTCAGTGGGTGTGACGGTGTGCTGCTGTCTTCAGCGCTCAAACATGGTCAAATACCACTAAAAGGCCAAAGGCAACAATGGGCTGCAATAAGTGTTGTCAGCTTCACCGGCTCACAGTTACGGTGGGGAACACATGGGAAACAGTTTATTAAGAAACAGTCACCGAAGACAAATAGTCATACTTTCGCTTTCCAAAAACAACTTTCTGGTTGTGAAACTTATGGGATGTACTGACTGTAAATAAGAAAATAACTCAAGTTAAACAAACAGCAGCTGGACGTCTCCTGCGGCGCTGCCGGAGCCTTCAATTAAGAGCTGCGTCTTTGTGGGGACACGCGGGAAAAGCTTGGCAGAGAGTGCTTTGAAATAAACATAAATGCTGTGTTACTGTGCGCAGCAGTTTTAAAGCGCACTGTATGGCATATCAACACTCGTGGCTGTAAAAGCATCTGCAAAATAGTCAAAAGTCAAGTCAAGTCAAATTTATTTCTACAGCACTTTAAAAACAACAAACAGTTGACCAAAGTGCTGTACAACACAATACAGTACACAACAACATAGCATAACACATAACATCTATTTAGGCAAATGATAAAATGGGTAAAATAACATATCAAGACACAGTAAAAGCCAGAGGTTTTAAAAATGTCAGCTGTTGTCTTAATGTGTAGGGGTAATGTATTCCAAAGTCTCGGGCCCGATCACCTCTGTGCTTCAGTCTTGACCTTGGAATCGAGAGTTTCATAAGCTGAGCAGACCTCAATGACCTAGAAGGAACCTACAAGCATAGGAGGTCGGACAGGTAAGAGGGTGCTAAACCGTGCATGTCTTTTGGTCATTTAAGCTAAGAAAGTTTGAAGCCATCCATGTCCCGATATCCTTCAGGCAAGTTAACAAGGCCTTTAAGGCACTCACAGAACGGTGTTTCAGTGGCAGATAGATCTGGGAGTCATCCGCATAGAAATAATCTGCAATAAAAATAAAATTGCATCTTGATATGTTCAGATGGGGGGAAAAACCAGCATGATGGAATCCTTTTTATCCTTATTATGATAGCTGAAGTTATTGTATCAGTTATTGTGTTATAGACAAATATAATTTAATTACAGTGCTTTGTAACCCCCCCCCCCTCGAGTGAATGCATAATGTGTGTGGCTGCCGGGAGGATTATGGTGATGGTTTTTCAGACACCCCCATTTTTCATTCTTAAA
>VOQJ01005144.1:28434-48408 GCA_015052665.1 Apistogramma diplotaenia
ATGTTTTTTTTTAGTTATTTGTTTAAAAAAAAAAAAAAATTAATTACCGGGCTTTTCAACCCCCCCCCCCTCGAGTGAATGCATACTGTGTGTGGCTGCCGTGAGGATGATGGTGATGATTCAGCAGCCACACCATGTCTGGATTATTAAAAGTAAAATAAAGAACTTGACTCACTTAAATTTTGGTCGAGGTTTCAGCATCGAGGATGATTTCATGCTAAAACTTCACTTCCTGTTTCCTCTCAGCTGCGCACAGATTCAGCTGTTTCCTCTTTAAGTAGAACCACTTCTTCCTTTTTTCTATTTCTATTTGCTGACCCGAATCCAGAAATCAAGAAGTCAAAAGAACATTTTTGTTGAAATAATCCAAGAGGCGTGTGTTTTCATTTGTAACCCTGCAATTTCTTTCTTAAAGTCTCCAACTGATTCAGTTAGCCAGAGTAAATTTAGAGCTTTCACAACATCTAGGGAAAAAATTAAAGTTTATGGCCCCGTGTAAACCCATACTTAGCCTATTTCATTATGTAATTTTGGCTTCTTGACTTGACATTTGAAAACTGTACACAGACACATAAGCAGACAGACACATAGGAAGTTCTGCTGCAAATCTCTCACCACATCGTTTACGATACACAGGGACGAAACAGGCCAGATGCTAAAGAGGGCCTTTGTTCAGAGCCTTCAGATTAGGCACAGTTCACGCTTATTGCTGGGACTTTTTTTTACGACTAAATATTTTGGACTTGAGGACATTTTCTCCACCCAGGAAATGAATCATTAACTTTGAGCTGAATCCAGAAAGGTAGGATATAAATTGCAATCACTCCCTCTTTTCAGCTTTCTTCTTCTCTGGTGAAGACATGGGGAAAGGCTTCTTCATCAGTAAAACCGTGGCAGTAATCTGTGTGGTTGCAGCCATCGGTGCCGCGGCCACCATCATAGCCCTCTCGGTGGTGTACGCTCAGGAGAAATCGAGGACTCCTGCAACCACCGCTGATCCCGGTACCACCACCCAGACCACCACACCCTCCACCCCAAAACAGCCCTGGCAGCACTACAGACTTCCAGATTCTCTGTCCCCCGTCTCCTACAATGTGACCCTGCGGCCCCGGCTGACACCCGACCCCGATGGCCTCTACATCTTCAGTGGACATTCCACTGTGGTGTTCACATGCGTGAAGGAGACCGACCTCATCCTCATCCACTCCAACGAGCTGAATTTCAGGATGTTTGAGGGACACCACGCAGAGCTGAAGGGCGTGGATGGAGCCTCTGCACCCAGCCTGGAAAAGACCTGGCTGGAGGTTCCCACCCAGTATCTGGTGGTGCAGCTCAGCAGCCCTCTGCAGGCCGGCAGCACTTACGAGCTCTTCACAGAGTTTGTTGGTGAGCTCTCCGATGACCTGGGAGGATTCTACAGGAGCGAATACGAAGAAGATGGGGTGGAAAAGTATCTATTTTTATTAACCTTCATAAACATTTTGAGGGCTGATACCTGTCTTCAAAGAAAGATTAAAATGAGAAGATTGTTACATTTTAACTGTTAAAGACTGGAAACATGGGGAAACAAAATTATTTATCTAAGAATTTGTCTGGTCTCTAAATTTAAGAATGTACAGTTTTCTCTTGTATCGCCTGAGCCACGGCTTCCTTTGAGCTGTTTTCCTGCCAGTGATAAAATATAAGAAGTGTATTTATACACTTGTGTATTCAAAACAAAAGGGATAAATCAATGCACTTAGAGCAACTTTTAATTTAAATCCTGCCCTTTTATGCTTTTGGTTTTGAGTGCTCTTAATGCAGAATGTATTTACTGTATGTGATCACTTGCAGCCTAAATGCTCTGATACATGGACATCAGCTAATGTTTTATCAAAACCTCGAATAACTTGAAAAAAATAGTCAGTTCATACAAAACCAAATGCTGCTTTTGGCCTCCTGGTGATGCAGTTTCTTTGAAACTTTCTCTTTACGGGTACGTGAAAGAGAACACGGCCACATTTTAGGACAACCAACTTTATTATATGCATATAATTATTGAGTTTCCTTGTCCTGCGTTAACAGAGTTGTGGCCACGACTCAAATGCAGCCGACAGATGCGAGGAAAGCCTTCCCCTGCTTCGATGAACCGGCAATGAAAGCCGTCTTCCACGTGACTCTCCTCCACCCTCATGGCACCGTGGCTCTGTCCAACTCCATGAACTACGGCAAGTTCTTTTTACACGTGAGCTGAGTGACGCCTTCAAAGCCATATCAGTTACATTTTAGGAGATACCAACGAGAAGATATCTGCTTTTTAGAACTACGCTTGAAATCTAGCTCTATTGAGAGTTAATCATTACAATATATGTACTTGTTTAGTGTCACGTCTATCAATACCATACTCTTATCGCTGGAGCTGCATCCAGAAATGAACATTTACTTCTATTTTCTTCATTTATCATTAACATGCTGCTGCCCTTGACCCCACACAGAGCCTGTAAACATCACCACCTCAGATGGTTTAAATTTAATCCAGACGAGCTTTGAACCCACAGAGATTATGTCGACCTACCTGCTGGCTTTTGTTGTGTGTGATTTTACATACATTCACTCAGATGCTGGCAAAGAGATTCTGGTGAGTATTTATGAAAGCTTTCAGTCAGAATCCCAGTGACTGAAACAGCTGGAATATGTATCCATCACTTACACGAATAGGTATTTTTTAAAATATCAATTTGATTAGTACATACTGTTTTATTTGGTTCTTTTTTAATAATTAATTTCCATAGTAGCACAGAGCTCCTGTGCTCTGACCTCTGACCTGCATTATAGAAAGCAGCCATTTCTTTTTCTTCCCTCTGCTCTGTGCTTGCATGAATCGGGCCCGAGCTGATCTGAGCTCCTGACACTTTGAGTTTGAATAAGTCTGGAAGGTGTGAGCCGCTCACTTGTACAGGTCCCACAATCATAAATAAATAAATCATGTAGCGTCTCTGCTGGTCTCAGTGCTTCTCTGCTGCCCTCTGCTGGACTCAAAGCTGATCTCAGCTCTTTGCTTCACCTCGTTTCTTTCTGGCTGGTTGATAAAAAAAAGCGTTTTCCCTTTTTCAGATCAGAGTCTGGGCTCGCAGGAAGGCCATAGAGGAGGGCCAGGGAGCCTATGCGCTGGAGAAGACTGGACTCATACTGTCTTTCTTTGAGGAGTACTACAACATTTCCTACCCTTTGCGAAAGTCAGGTGAGAACACACAAACACCCACAGACCAACACAGGCAGATATTTAAAGTGTATATAATCCAAAAATGACCTCTCTGGGCAATTTCAGACCAGATTGCTCTTCCTGACTTCAGTGCTGGAGCCATGGAGAACTGGGGCCTGATCACCTACAGAGAGACTGCGCTTTTATATAATCCTGCTGTGTCATCTAATGGAGACAAAGAGTGGGTGGCATCAGTCATCTCCCATGAGCTGGCTCATATGGTATCCAGCACAAACTTCCACTGTAATCATGTTCAGACTGACGTGTTTAAAAACTCGCCCAGTGACCTGACGCTCTGTGCTCTCAGTGGTTTGGGAACCTGGTGACAATGAGGTGGTGGAATGACCTGTGGCTCAACGAGGGATTTGCCTCCTACGTCTCCTACCTCGGAGCCGACCGCGCCGAGCCGACCTGGAACATGGTGAATTTCACTGATGCGGAAACCAGTTTCACATCTGAATAACGAGTGCGGTCGTGCCGCGGTGCAAACGTTTCTCTGCGTGTTTTCCAGAAAGATTTAATAGTTCTGAATGAGATCTTTGATGTGCTGGCTGTGGACGCTTTAGCCTCCTCCCATCCGCTCTCATCCAAAGAGGAGGACGTCATGAGGCCGGAGGACATAAGTGCACTGTTTGACTCCATCACATACGACAAGGTGCAGTATCATATACAGCAGAACCAAACTATTGTACCCCAGTACATAAAATCTTCAGTGACCTCTGACATTGTCCTTGAGGTGAAGGTCACCAAATTTCAAACTTGTCTTTGATTTGTAGCAGCTACACCAATGTTATCGATTTGGAAGTTGTAGGTGACGCCTTTATTGAGTTATCACATTCACAGGATTTTCAGAAAACTTGACCTCTGACCCTGACCTTGAGCTCAAAGCTGCAGAGAATCAAACATGCCTGAGGTTTTTAGCAGAGGCACCTATGAAGTACAAGTTCAAGAACAAATAATTACAGGTGTCAGTAGAGCTTAATGAGCCTTAGTGACTTCATTCACCAAATCAGTTAAAAAGCAAACGGCTGTGTCAGAACTGGGAACGAGGAATGCTAAAGTCACAATAAAACTACGTAAGTAGCCTTTACAGTCACTTAAAAACCCAGTTTTACTTATCAATGTAACAAAATCCCTGTCGGGTCACTGCTGAAACACCTCCTCATGCCACCAGGAACAAACACAATTTAAGCCTTAATGTTTGACTGCTCTCAGTCACAGTGTATTCTTACCCATCATGACAGTATGCAGTACATGGTCAAACAGTGATGTCACTTCACTGCCTGTTATTTGTCAAATTTCCATTTAAACATATCAACTCTTCTTACTTGTGACTGGTAACAAAAAAGCTAAATATTGAACGCTCAAATCAGCCCGTTGAACCTCATCATCATTTTGACTACAAACTGCAGCGATATTGACAAAACATTCGAGGCGGCGTTAACGTCAAAGGCAAAAAAAAAATCCAAAATGAAACAATAACGTCTTTAAAGACTTAAATTGTGCCTCGGCGGGAAAATCCATAAGATTGCAGCAATCTCACGGCAGAAGGGTTATCATCATTATGAAAATTCACTGACTGCAAACTGGGAAAAAGCTTTGAGTGTCATTTAGTGAAAAGACTTGTTTGTGTAGCCTATTATACATACATGTTACACTGCACCAATGAGAAACCTGTCGTGGTCCTCGGCCGTGTGTGTTTTCTTCTTCTGGTTTCTGTTTTCATTGAGCTCTTGTTGTGTTCGTCTTAGTTCCTGTCCTGTTACTCACACGGGCAGTGACATCGAGACCTGGGGGGAGGGGGTCATTCTGACTCTTGGACCTATGTCCCTATCCTCACCTATGGTCACAAGTTTTGGGAAGCGACTGAAAGAATGAGATTGTGGATACAAGCTTTGAACTTTCTCTGAGGGCTTCACCCTTGGAGATGGGCTGAGAGGGGCTCAGAGCAGAGCTGCTTCACCTGCGACCTGGCCCCAGATAAGCAGAAGAAATTGGATTGTAGTTTTTTCATAGCTGATATGTTTCTTTACAGGGAGCTGCAGTTCTCCGGATGCTCTCCAGCTTCATCACTGAGGACGTCTTTTCCAAAGGACTAAATGTGAGTAGAGTTAATTAAACTTTAAAGGTTCCGTCCAGAAATCAGAATCAATGCTACTGTGGTCATATTAGGATTTTATTGACATGCGTCAAACTAATTAAGTCACAATGTGTCTGCAGATGTATTTACAGGAGTTCAAGTATAAAAACACAGTTTACCAAGACCTGTGGAAGCAACTTCAAATAGTAAGTTTATAACACTCAAACACGTTTTTGCAACGAGGGGATATGCTACTACAATTATTCACTTGCTCTTGTTACTAGGCAGTGGACAAAGCTGGCATATGGCTGCCTCACTCTGTGGAGGAAATCATGAACCGGTGGATCCTGCAGATGGGATTCCCAGTTGTCACCATCGACACCCAGACTGGAAAAATCACTCAGAAACACTTCCTGTTAGACCCAAATTCTGTGGTGGACAGACCTTCAGAGTTCAAGTAGGAAGCAGTTTTTAGTGTCTCGTGAGGCAGAATTATAAATGTGATCATATAATTTTAAATTTACCTGCTCTCTTCTGTTCACTTTATTAATTTTTATGTGTGGCTGGGTGGCTCCAGCTACGAGTGGTTTGTCCCCATTACCTGGATTAAGACGGGTGTAGCTAAAGATCAGGTCTGGCTTCTTACCAAAGAAGGTGAGGCTTACTGTGTTTCAGGAGGTCACTGAAATTTGATAAAGATGGGACGAAAAGATTGATTTATCTTTGATCTTCATCCAAACAGGAACAAACCCGAACATGACTCTTGGTGCCGATGATTGGTTGGTAGCCAACATAGACATGAATGGCTTTTATAGAGTAAACTATGATTCTGAAAACTGGGAGCGTCTCCTTGCCAAGCTGAGTACCCAGCATCAGGTATAACACCTGCAATGCCTCTGAAGTGTCTCTTAATAACTGCCATTGCTTCCAAACTAAGTTTTTATGCACTTTTTTAGGATATTCCAGTGATTAATCGTGCTCAGATTATCGACGATGCCTTTAACCTGGCAAGGTGAGGTCACATCTTTATAAAGCAATATTACTAAATACTGAAAGACACAGCTGAGCAGCTATTGTGGGTCATTTATAGGGCAAAGATGATCAACACAACTCTGGCTCTGAGAACTACAAAATTCCTCGACAAGGAAGTGGAACATATTCCCTGGCAGACTGCCAGTGACAACTTGGCCTACTTCTTCCTCATGTTTGATCGCAGTGAAGTGTACGGACCCATGCAGGTTTGTAGAAAGCAGTTAACATGCGGAATACATCATCAGTAAATGAATCCAAATATGTTTTTTTTTGGAGCAACGATGATTTGAGGTAAATCACGGAAGTCGAAATCAAATGTTTTTTTCTGATCTTCTTGCCTCAGGCGTACATCAAAAAACAGGTCACACCTCTGTTCAATCACTTCAAAGTGCTCACCAACAACTGGACACAGATCCCTGAAAATCACACCGACCAGTAAGGATGGTTTCTCTTTAAAATGTTCACATTCATGGAAATATCGATCCTGTCTGTATTTAATTCTTCCCTTGTTTTCTCACTACTGCATTTCTGCCCAAAGCACTAACAGGGATGCAAACAGGTGACCGACAGGGAGTTATTTGATATCAGATGAGTTTATCTGCTCCAGATAAATACTTCCTCTGATTTTTCTATGGTGTTATCATGAAGCTGGCTTTTTTTAAAGTGTATTTTTAGTTATCGACGTTAACTATTAACTAGATATTAGTGGTGCAAGATAACAAATGCTGATAATCTTTCTAGTGTTATCAGCTCAGAATTTTACCCAAAAGGAAATTAAATCAACTATATTTATAATGTTAATTTGGAAGTATGAGCAAATATTAGCATGGTAATATAATAAACTATACGATGTGAATTTGTGTTATAAATATTCAGCAGATAGCCTTTAGCAGTGCAGTGCTGTCTCAAATCAAACACAACACGTATTGGAAATAACTTCCCAGCATTTCCCAGCATTCCCAGCAACAAGATGGTTCAGCTTCCGGTTTCATTACAGGACTTTAAGAGCTAATGTCACAGTGGGTCCGGCCACCTTTTATGCAGTCTGCCTACTCAGTGTTGATTGATTAGGTCACTAATAATAATTAGGTAGTAATAATAATAAATGGATTCCAAAGTGAGAGGTCACAAGCTCGCAGCAAATGATATTTCATTAACAGTAAAACTAACAAAGCACACAATTCTTGTACACAAACATCTCCTGGCAAGAAGGACGTCCAGCCGGACGTGAGACGTTACATTTACATGTTGGCACATGTTTCATTCTGGAACCGTTTTCCATCCCCGACCAGACTTGGAGAAAACACTCAGTGTTTGCCCGGTTTAGCATTTTTCTGTGATAGCAGCAATAGCGTTTGGATTTTTGAGGTATTTATAACTTGTCAATATCTGTCAACATATATCCTTTAAGCATGAAGACAGTTTAATGCCAACAAGCGCCAAACAGCACCACAGCACAGGTAACACATAACTGCTGCTATCAGCTAGCTAGTTAGCTTGGACTTTGACACCTTTCCTGCTGTCTGAAAACTGCTGAATTCCCTTTTTGCCACACAGGAAGGATGGCAAGCACTAAGAGTGAGACGTGTACAGAATTCCAAACTCTTTGGACCATCATGCACACACTAGTATTAGTAGGGTACTAGTATTAGTAACTAAACTTAACGCACACCCACTCAAAATAGCCTGTGTAAGTGTGAAAGTTTGGCTATGGCTAGTCTTAATGGAGAGCTTCATTAGTGTTTGTATTCTCCTGACCCTCCAGGTACAATCAGGTGACTGCAATCTCCTTGGCCTGCAGCACAGGAGTGGAAGGTTGTAAGGAGCTGACGACCAGGTGGTTCAAAGAGTGGATGGAAAACCCTGAGAGTAACGTGTACGTGAGCACACAGTTATTTCTTTGATTCTTTCCTTTTGCATTCTCTATAATCTTAAATTCTTACTTACATTTTCCTAATTTTTACTGTAGGCATTTCTCACCATCCTTTAACTATAAACTGAACTTTCTGTTTTGGGTGACCGCTGTCATCGCCTCACTGTTCCCTGTCGTCTTGTTCAAACCGTTCAGGATTAGCCCCAACTTGAAGTCCACGGTGTATTGCAGTGCAATCGCAGAAGGAGGCGTTTCGGAGTGGAACTTTGCCTGGAAAATGTATAAGGACGCTGCAATCGCCTCAGAGGCTGATAAACTCATGTATGCTCTGTCCTGCACCAAAGAGCCCTGGCTGCTCAACAGGTCAGTAGCAGGAGTAGCTGGGTAATGGCTGCCGTCTTGTTGGCTCCACGTGGCTTTTTGTTTTTTTGGCTTTCAACCTCACTGAAATTGTGTTTTAGGTATCTGGAATATTGTCTGGACCCAAAGATGATCCGTAAGCAGGACGCCTCCCGTACCATTGTTTACATTGCCGGTAATCCAGTTGGGCAATCCCTGGCTTGGGACTTTATTAGAGCTAACTGGAATCTAATTTTCGATGAGTGAGTTTTCTCCTTATTTATATACTGTAGATAATTTCCCACATGCACTACAGCCCTGTGAAAGCGCATCAGTCTTGAGCTGGTTGTGTAAAGATCTGATGTTTGCCTTTTCTTCAGCTATGGTGGAGGATCGTTTTCCTTTGGAAGACTTATTCATGGAGTGACCAAACGTTTCTCTTCTGAGTTTGAGTATAAGCAGGTACATTTTTCATGATGAAATGCGTGTTAGCATAGCTACAAACATGTAAATGCACTGCATATTAGCATCAGAATGAAATCACATTCATTTTTGACCTTTTTCCCGCGTAGCTGCTGCAGTTTAAAGAAGACAACATTAACCAGCTTGGCTCGGCTGCCGCGTCTCTTGAGCAGGCACTTGAGAGAACCAAGAGCAACATGGACTGGGTGGCTCTGAACAAGCAACCAGTGCTTAACTGGTTCGTCAGTGAAATCTCACCTGAAGTTTAGTAACTCAAACACCAATTTTACTTTTCAGATGCACAGTAAATTAATCAAATCTTTACCACAGCTGAAAGCAAATGAAGTTTTGAAACATGTATATTTTTAATGTAATTGAGGTTTTTTTTATTCAGTTGTAAATTTTTGATAAAAACCTTTTTATGAATTTAAAAAAACACGTCATTTACTTTTTGTATGTGGAAACGTGTTGCAAACTAATTAACAGGTTCAAGATTTTTACAACACAAAAATGTTCTTGTCGCCATTTCTAAACCTCAGGTGGAAGCACGTACATAGAATAAAAGTTTCAAAGTCTTGAATTGTGACATTTTGTAACTCGGAGGACAGATAAAATCAGGCAATTTGTCTGCAAAATGCCACACCAGAAATAAAAGTCTGAGGTTCCAGCTCCAGACATCTGTGCAGCCATCGCAGATCACAGTGCGAAGCATCAAATCACACTCGGGACAAACACGCTCAGATTACATTTTGGATCATGTATAAATCAAAAATCCCAATAAAACACACTCAAGACTATTTAGCAGTCAAGTCTGAAACAAAATCAGACCGGGATATTTATTTCTTTGGTCTCGTGAAAGGATCTCAACCATCAGTCACATTTACACAGGATGTAAAGCTGCTGATTGACTGGTTCTTGTTCAGCTGTCACTTTTCTCAATGGGGGTCTTTCCTTCCCTGTTTAGCACCTCTTTGTCCTGCAGCTGCAGTGTTTGTATAGGAAGGAAGTGGAGGGCAGGCAACAAGTGTGCCTGATTCAGGATGACAAAAGAAAAAGCGCCAAGAAGCCAAGAAGCAAGAGTTAGCATGATAAATAATGTTTATTCTGCTCACAATATGAAAGGTCAATAAATACAAAGCTCTATATACAAAAACAAAAAGACAGAATGCAGATTTTGTTAAAAATAACAAAAAAAAAAGAGATGTTTTGTCCATATATTTTGTCATTGCTGCAATGAAAAGTGTTGCACGGATTCACTGTCACGTCTCAGCACAGGCCGGAGAAGGCGGTGTTTTGGTTTTGCTGCTGTACCATCCAGTACTCCTCACTTTGAAAGCAAACTCCACCTGAGACCTGACAACATAATTAAAAAACATAATTTTTAATTAGAAACTTGCTAAGCTTTCATATTTAGATTCTATAACCTAAAAATCTAGCAAACTCTTTTAATGAAGGGATTTTATGATCCTTATAATTATTATCAACATACCTGATATGAGTTCTGCAGACAGGACTGCTGGGCTTCACTTGTGGTGTTACAGCTTGACTCTTGAGGACTGTAGCTGGTTGCTGGCTGACTCAGGAAGCTGTTGATGTTTTTGGTTCCCTCCATGAAACCTGAGGATCTCTTCTGCTCCAGCACCTCCTCACTGAGGCCCAGCTGTGCTGACAGGTAGGAGATGTAGCGGATGGTGAGGCGCAGCGTTTCAATCTTGGTCAGGGTTTGGCTGCTTGGTGCTACTGAATGTGGAAGGTATGATCTGAGGTGATGCAGAGCTTTGGTCAGATCCCTCATCCTCAGCTTCTCCCTCTCGCTGGCCGTCTGGCGTTTCTTACCCGGATACCTGGATCTGGACTTCTTTGCTGTGGACCTCGTTGCAGACGAGGATTTGGAGCAGAGGGGAGTCTGGTGAGTAAGATGAGGTGCTGCAGGGCTGTTAAAGATGAAACAGTCCAAGGGGTCCTGCTCACTTCCAAATGCTTGGAGGGAAGTAGGGGAGAAGCAGAAGGAGTCCACAGAGGAAGTAGGAGACAGGCTGCTGCCAGCGCTGGTGTAACCAGGGTCCGAGCCAGGATCACAAGCCACAGATTTGTCTAACACAGACTCGCAGTCAAAGAAGAAAGAGTTCTCCTGGAGATGGAGAGTGGAAAAGTAGGATACCTCCATAGCCGCTGCTGAGGTTGTAGGCTTTTCTCTGAGAAGTCAGCTGTCAGTCTGATGCTGGTAAGGAAGGCAGAGGATACTGAGGAGGTACAGGGAGGCTGCTCCATATATGTGGTGGGAGGCGTGAGGTTGCACCTCTAACAGCCACCTCTGGGCCTGAGAAACTCTGGACAACAGACGACACCTAGGCTAGGGGGTGTTCCCATGGGAAACCGGCATGCTTCGGCACAAGGCGTGATGTGGCACCTTGCGTGGTGATTATAAACTACACAAGTTCACACTGCATGCTCCTGCAGGCTGGGAACATGGCACGAGAAACCCAGTGGCAGTGATTGGACGCAGAAAATGCACATCATCATGAAATGCCCACTGAATGAAAGAATAACCCGTGCAGTCTATAGTTCTACAAAAATAATGATGTTGTGTATTTCACTGACTCTATTTTGTGGCTCTGGCATGTGGTAACGGAGGTCAGGCTGGATGAAGTGTGTCGGGGCAGCTGTGAGGCGCGAGGATTTTGCACCTTGGAGTGTTTGGACAGCAGTGGGTCTCACCGCTCCTGGAAGGTAAAATGTGCAGCATCGGGAACTTTCACCAAGCGCAATAAAACCAGGAATGATCTTATTGTGGATTTTGTTCTTCATGCCGCTGTGCTGTATAGGCCTGAACTTCTATAAGCTCAACAGCAGCTGTATTAAAAGAAAATGTAATATTCATATAATCACATCACTTCACTAATTGCCCGTTGGTGGGTTTTGTTTTCACTCACTGACCGTGGATCTGGGTGCTGAGAAGCGTTCCCACACACCAGCGCGTCACATTTGTCTCCTGTTCCGCAGCAGAGGTGAAGCCCACGAGCAGGACGTGTGAAGCGCTTTCGCACAGCACCCACAGCCACACTTATGAAAGAAAAACAGGCGCCTTAATTCAAAGAAAACATCCACAGCAAGACGAGGATTCTTCTGAAGACACGTTTTCCTTTAGGATGCCAGGCTCTTTTACACATTAATGTTTCCTGTTTTGGCGTTTTGCACAGATTTCTGACGCAGCCTGTCCCATAGTTAGTTTTTCCTTCCCACTGTCGCCAAGTGCTTGCTCATAGGGGGTCGTTTTGATTGTTGGTCTTTACCTTACAATAAAAAGCGCCTTGAGGCGACTGTTTGTTGTGATTTGGCGCTGTATCGATGAAATTGAATTGAACATTATAGCAGCTTCGGGTGTTTTAAAACTTGATTTGATAACATTTTCTACAAGCTGGAAAGAATTTAAGGAAACACCTTAAGGACACTCTTATAAGTTGCAGTGTTGTTTGCAATATGTAATATATTTGCAATCTCTGTATATGTTTCACATCCTTGTTTCCTTTATGAACTTCTGCAGATTTTCCCAGCTGTCATCTGTCTTCCTCCCTCCCAGGCTGCTGATAAAGAGGATCTTCCTTCTCTTAATCCACATTAGCTCTGATGGTGTTTACTCACATGTAATGAGTGAATAATCAGCACAGTGGCGCTAACCCTTTCATCCCAGCCCTTTCAGCCCTGAGAGTTTATTAACTCTACTGCGATGAAAGGCCTCAGTGAGTGCATCGGGCTTTGTGTCGGGCTCGCTGCTCGCATATCAAATGAACCACATGTATGTGGCAAACGAAACACAGAGGCCTAATTCTGCAGCCTGATATGCAGATCCACTCTTCTCTATGAATATTAAAGTCCTCTCGGTGGGCTTCAGCAGGTAATTAGAGCATGAGGTGAAAGAAAAGGGAAAGAGCAGGGAGGGATCCGAGTCTAGACTCAGCGGTGCCTCATTCTCTCCGTGTTTGCAGTGGCCCATTAACAAAGATACACTAAAAGAAAACTAGATAACCGGTCGCAGAGGCTGATCTCTGATCTGTTGTGGAGACGTTTCAGGTACTTTAGTTAACACGAGAGACATTATTACTGGAAAGGCTTAAGTCTGCAGGGTACTTCTGTTTGCGTTGAATATATAAATGTGATTTTTTTATTTTTCTTATATACGTGAGGAAAAACAAAGGTTTCAAAAAACAAGGATTGTGATGAGACCTTGTGCAGAGAAATGAAAGCAAAAGAGTAAAACTCAAACACAGACTGATGAGTGAAAGTAAATATGATTTAGAGATATTAATGATAAAAGAATAGAAATGGAAAATAACAGGTAAAAGAATAAAACATAAAAAATAATATAATAATGGATTGTAAGAGACTTTCAGTGTCAGTTACAGCAGTAGTTGTAGTAATTAAGGGAAAATTGACTAAAATGATTTCATGTACTTAAAAGCTATACAGGGAATTATGGGTAATCCACAAGCCTAATTGTCTTGTATTTATTGTTCTCTGATTTCTATCAGATTAAAAAGATACTGAGGCTGCCACGGCAAACTTACTTGCACTTAAACATACACTGATCGAGTATTATGACCACCTGCCTGATACTGTGTCGCCCCCCCCCCCCTTTTTCTGCCTAAACAGCCCTCACACAAAGACCCCTGAAGGTGTGCTGTGGTATCAACAGATCCTTTAAGTCCTGTAAGTCATGAGGTGAGGCCTCCGTGGGTCTGAAGTGTTTGTCCAGCACATCCCACAGGACTGAGATCTGGGGAATCTGGAGGCCAAATCAACACCTCAAACTGTGCTCCTGAAATCCTTCCTGAGCCATGTTTGCTTGGGTGCATTATCCTGCTGAAAGAGGCCGCAGCCATCAGGGAGTATATGCTCTGCAACAATGCTCAGGCTCCACATGGATGCAGGACCCAAGGTTTCCCAGCAGAATATTGCACGAAGTATCGCACCGCCTCTGCCGGCTGGTCTCCTTCCTTTAGTCCATCCTGGTGCCTGGTATCCCACAGGTAAGCAACGCACACACACCTGGCCATCATCAACAGACCAGGCCGTCCTCCATTGCGCTGTGATCCAGTTCTGATGCCCATTGTGGGAGCAGTGGTGAACATTGGTCAGCATAGGCAGCCTGACTGGTCTGCAGCTTTGCAGCCCCGCACACAACAAACCGTGATGCACCGTGTGTTCTGACGCTACAGCAGCTCATCTAGTCTCACCACATGGTAAACGGACTAGTTCTTATACAGTATAGTGCTTTTCTATATTTCCCACACGCCTCAGTGAGCCCATCACAGTTTGGCTCATGTCAAACTCACTCAAATCCTTTTTCCTGCTTCTAACACATCAGTGTGTAATCAGTGTGATTCACTTCACCTGTCAGTGGTCACATTGTCACGTCTGATCTGCATATTGGAGACTGCAAATACCTTCATGCACTAAATTATTGTGTAACTTCTTGATCTCAAGCACCACAACAACCAGGCCTCTTATGAGGAAATGCAATCGGGCAATTAAAATTTTGGATATGATGCTATTACATATCCATGAAATGAAATTTGATCTTCTTTCTGCTGCTCCTGTTAGGGGTCACCACATTTCACCCTATGCCTCTCATCCTCTTCTGTCACCCCAACCCTCTGTGTGTCTGTAATCGTCCTCTTTACCTCACAGAATCTACCTGCCCAGGTGTTCAGTGACCTTGTTAAAGCTTTGGATTCAGTAACACGCAGGAGATCGAGTGGAAAACGCAAGGTGCCGTTATGGAAATCATCATTTGGACAAACAGCAGCTCTCTGTGGTGTGATTTATGTAATATCCTGATGCCTATAAACCCTCTGAAATTCGGGGTCGCAGGGAGCTGGAGCCATTTGGCATCGGGTGACCTCAGACAGGTCACCTGTCCATCACTGGGGCAACACAGAGACTTCACGGATTCACAATTCGTGAAGCTATCGGTTAAAAATATTACAGCCACAAAGGGGCGTTGTACCTGTGACCAACAGAGGGCGCTCTCCGATATTTCCCCCCAGATCTCCATATAATGCCTTACACATAATGTGGTTTCTCGGAAGTGCTGCAATTGTAACCACAAGGAGCGAGCGTTGAAGAGTGTGCACATCTAACCCAGTCATATAAATGGTGGAGGAAAGAAACTGTCCTGCATCATGAGAGAGAAACTTTGAATCAGGACAAGGTGTGGTTTATTTTTAATTGTTTATTATAAATAGAAAATAGAAAAATAACTGTTAGTCATATCAATATTTACATTGACTATTTCAGAGTAGAAAATAAATAATAGATAGAATAAAGATTATTTCAAATAAATAGCTTGATTCACAGTGAGGCAGTAAACACGGCGGAGTTCGCGTCTGTTGCTGGATGATGATCATACGGAGCGTTCAACCCCAGTACTCCCTCGGAACCAGCGGGGTGCAGAAGTCTTTGCCGCACATCTGTTTGAAAAAGCAGCACAATGGGAGGTGTGTTATTATCAAAAACATGCAAAATGTGTGGTTTTACAAACACTGAGTGCTGAATTGTGCGACTGATGTAATATTCACTGACCTGACAGGAAGGCTGCGGCACCGGAGGCGACTGCAGGATGGCGTCCAGGCTCGTGTCCTCATGCTGAGGAGCTTCACTGTGCTGTCTGCTGTGCTGATCCACACCAATACTGCAGTTCTCAGAATGCAGTGCGGTGGTCTGGCTGTAACGCGGGGCTGCGTACAGGCCGCTCTGGATCAGATTCTGGCTCTGCACCTGGGTCGCTTGTCCTCCAATTGAAGGACTCTGGAAGTAGCAGAGGATGTCGGGTGAGGATGTCTCACTGACTGAGGTGTCTGCTTGTTCCCTCCTCTGAAACAGCACCTCTTCGCTGAGGCCCAGCTGGGCTGACAGGTAGGAGATGTAGCGAATGGTGAGCCGGAGGGTTTCTATCTTCGTCAGAGTCTGTCCGGCGGGCGCCACTGAAGGTGGAAGGTAGGACCTGAGGTGATGGAGAGCCTTAGTCAAATCCCTCATCCTTAGTTTCTCCTTCTCGCTGGCGCTCTCTCTCTGCTTGCTACGAATCCGGGTGCTTCTTCCTGTCCTGCGGCCACGTCCGGACAAGGAGCACGGTGAGGACTTGAGACTTTGGGAATATCTAGTCTTAGCCGCCTTGGGAGTAGACTGTGGGGGCTGCTGGTAGGCTGGAGAGAGGCTGGAGTCCATGGAGTGGAGAGGAGAGAGCGTCTCAGGAGAGGACATGCTGGAGAGGTCCGAGTCAGAGCACCACTGGTACTGCAGGCTGTAATCGAGGTGAGCGACCGAAGAGGTATCCATGTTGCGTTAAAGGGGCTCGACAGTGTGACCGAAGAGACTGGAAAGTTGTGAGTGCTGCTCAGCTCTACTCCACTGCTTTATAAGTCCGGGCCAGGCCACAGAGGTGCGAAGTGACACCTCCACAGATTCTCACAAACAATCACTGTCTAAGCAGAGGCCACTGCCCCTGAACACACACACACACACACACACACACATCATGAGCGGGACCCTGTCTGAGTACCTCTCCCTCCAGTTCTCCCTCTCCTCTGAGTCTGGGAAAGCTCAGCTACAGCAGTGGAAGTGTGAATTTTGACTCCTGCAGAAAACAATAAACAGATTTTGTTTTTTGGTGTTTTCTCCCTGCAGCAGGGAGAAGATGCATTCTGCACATGTTTAAGGGATTCATTTGGAATAATCTCGTGTCTCTTGCACTCACTTTCTTTTGCATTCACACACACACACACACACACACACACACACACAGAGCAAACTCAACAATATAACAGAGGAGTGTGAAGAGGACATACACTGCAAAAATAAAGCAGTGATATATGATACAAAAACCTGCTTGTATGTTGAGGTAACCGCAGTTTAACAGCTTTGTTATGTGCATCGCATTCATCTGCAAGTTTATCATCACTTTTACCAAGAAAAGTAAAATAAAGTTTGCTATAAACTAGAAGTGTCGAACTTAATCGGCATTTCCAGAGTTTTTTTGGTTTGATTATAGTTTTCTTTTCATTTTTTTATGTTATTGTTTTTATTATTGTAAAAATGTTCAGGTGCAGTTGAGTATTTATGAGTTTCAGTGTTATTTTGGGGTTTTAATCATATTGTGGGTGCAAACTGTGCTGCGCTCGGGCCAGAAGGCACAATCGAGTGCTGCCAATGCAACAACGACTCCCTGCAAACATCTACGTCAGGGATGCCCAAATCCAGGCCTGGAGGGCCGGTGTCCTGCAGCTTTTAGATGCAACCCAGCTTCAACACACCTCAGTCAAACAATTAAGTCATTAGCAGGACTGTGGAGACCTTAACTGCACACTGAGGAGTTGATTCAGCCATTTGATTCAGGTGTGTTGCAGCAGGGTTGCATCCAAAAGCTGCAGGCCTGGATTTGGGCATCCCTGATCTACGTGGACAACATGCAAGAAGTTCAGAGCAGGTACCATAATACAGACAACTGAATCCCAGCCTTAATAAACAGACACACCAGCAACAAATCTTTATGGATATAAACTAGACTTGTCCCGTTGTGTGATTCATCTGAATGTCAGATGTGGTAGGTGGCCGACTCCACCTGACTGAGATTGAACAGGTCACTGCAGCTCTTCGCCTCACCTCGCTCCGGCCTTGAACCTGGCAGCGTCCTTTACTCTGCTGCTCATCTCCTCCACGTTACACCCCACCGTTTCTCACCCGTGTGATTATTTTATTGTCACAGCAAATCAGGCGTGAGCTGCAATCCTCCTCTTTCTTTATCTCGATCGGTGAACGGAGGCACGTCGCATCGCTGCTCCTGTTTCACGTGCTTCAAGGAAGAAAAGTTCTCTCCTAAATGGCTAAAATGGAAATATAATGAGCTCTAATGGAGCCTAATGAACCTGTGTTATCCAGTTAAGGCAGAGGTGTGATTATTTCACACTCCTGGGAACTGATGAGTCTGAAGGCGTCACGTCGCACCTCAGCAGTGAGAAGCAGGAATGCTGGAAAATACACTGGTAACCTCTCCAGTGCTTTTTCCCTGGAAAAGGCTTGGTATTAAAGGAACAGTTCACCCGAAAATCCACTTTGAGTGTTTCCTCTGGTGTGTAGTGCCATTCACCCATTCACATTGCTTTGGTTTGACTTTGGCAAACAGCACTTGACTTCCATCGCTAAAAGCATCAAAATAATACATTTGAAAACCGAGTAACAGGTTATCGCTCCTGAAATTATGGCTAATTTACTTAAAATAATACACAATCCTCACTGAGAAGAGGTCAGTCTAGAAACCATTTTCTTCCTATTGCTCATCGCACGTACATGCATGTTTCCTCCTTTGGTGAAGTAGATGAACCAGTGCACGGCTGATGATTACAGGATTTGTTATTTGGTCAGTTTAGAAAATTATAAATTTGTCATTTAAGCAAAAAAACTAAACTTTTAAACTTTGCTTCCCGTCTCAAAAATGTTTTTCAAACGTGAAACGTCTTCCAGATAATAAAACATTCAGGCTTCATTCGACTTCACTGAAAAACAACATGACATGTTCACTGATTGCCCGCGAATGCTGAGCCGGTACATTTGTGCTTTTCGCAGCATTTTCCAGACTGATGCAGCCCCCTTCTCCGAGCTGTGAGGCAATTTGTCTTTCCTGTCTTTGTTGGACTGTCTGCTCTTTATTAAATCATCTATTAAACATCAAAGCTGTCACAGATCCAAAACCCTGTTCGACACAGCGGTTAATTCTGTTTTTTCCAGTTGGCGTCGCGTCAACCGTTTATTCTCCGTCTTCGAGAACTGGCATGCTGTAAGGCAGGTAATTAAATATATACTCCATCAAAACAAACAGAAGAAAGGCACAAGTGTTCAAAATGCTGGTTTGTCTGGTGTTTATAGAGGGCGTCCTCCAGCTTGGAGCACATTTAGCTGTTCGGACCGGGAAACCAAAGCAATGCAAGTTCCAGAAGGCTAAAAAAAATGGCAGATGAGATGAACAATGAGAGATGTGGGTTTATAATATGATACTGCATGTGGCCTCAGCTCAGAAAGTGATGGATAGGTGTGTGCTGCGTCAGGCTGTGGGCAGGGTGAACTGGGGTTGAACCCGCTGCTCGACCCTGCCAGTCACCCTGAGTGAGGTGAAGCTGTGGGAGCCTGGTTGAAAGTTTGGCACCTCTGGGTGGATGCCCACCCACAGAAGCTCAGAGGCTGGGCTGCCTGCCATCTGTCTGGGCCTCCATCAACCCCACCATGACCTCGACAGCGTTCCCTCTGCTTGGAATAAAATCCAGTTTTTATTGCATCCTTGTGGGGAAATTCTGGTAGTTACATAGCAAAATAAAGAAGATAAGAGATCATTGTGTAGTGTAGAAAAGAAAAACCGACTGTTTTTGTGGACATAAAGAAACTATTTCCATTATCTGAGTGTGAGTTTTCCCTGTGAGACATCCAGCACCTTCAAGAAAGACTAAACTGCACAATATCATTGGATTCACAGGAAGAAGCAAAAGATTACACTGATGCAGCACAGCTGGAGATGTTGGGCGTGTTTCCAGATGGAAGGAGGCTTCTTTGAAACAGTGTAACATTTGTTATGTAAGTAGAAGCGAGCTCCGTACACCATGCTAAATATCACAATTTAAAACAAACACAAAAGAATCAAATGAGACTTTGCAGGAAGCAAAATTGAATCGAGCTGTCCGGGTGCACGTTTCACAGCCAGGATCTGTACCCCACAAACACACCGATCACAAGGCAGCCCTTCAAGTGGACTGGAAGTTAGTACATTAAAAACAACTACTTGTGTGATGGCTGCAGCTGCATGTGTGTGTGTGGGGGGGGGGGGGGGCTTGTTTCAGGGGGCCACACAGTTTTTAATCAAAGCAGGACCCCCTGGCCTTGCATAAAACTCCATGAAAAAGG
>VOQJ01005162.1:1828-17967 GCA_015052665.1 Apistogramma diplotaenia
GGGTTGGGTGTGTTTGTGTGTGTGTGTGTGTGTGTGTGTGTGTCTGTGTGTGTGTGTGTTGGGGGGGTTTGAATAAAGATTCAGCCAATTCACTGTGAAATAGAATCATGAGCCCAGTGGAGCATGCTGGGCTTAGAGAGGAGGTGTGAGCTCAGCTCCTCTTATCAGCGCAGATCTGCCTCTGTGAAACCCCCCGCTCTCGGTGCAGCGAACACCTTCGTGTTTGCAGGAGATGTTAAAAATATACTTTTTCCTTCTACGTCAATCTTTGCTTCTACATTTAGTTGCACTGGAACAAAAGCATCATTATTGAAAGGTTATGTGACCCTTCTTAAAGAAGAGAAAATGTTCACATTTTATTGTTTATGTATTAGTCTGTTACTACATCTTTGTTATTCTGTGATATTAAAGGGCATTTAACTTTTTAGAGCACTGGTATTCTGGTATTCTGTGGTGAAAGCCATTTAAGCTGCATGGTGCTGGTCTGTGAGCCCAAGACCTACTAAAGGACAGCAGGCCTTCGTGCCTCTCTTGTGGAATCTGATTCTGACAATTCAGTGAGAAATATCCAGAAGTAGCCCACTGGAGGTCATTTTGTATGGCTCTGGCAGTGCTGCCCCTGTTCTTCCATGCACAAATGAGCAAATACTGGTCCTTCTTCTGGGTTAATGCCCTTCTAGATCCCTGCCCAGCTCTCCTCATATAAAGGCCCATCTGCTGGTATCTCCTGTCTCTCTCTCCTCAGCCCCAACCAGTTACAGCAGATGACTGCCCCTCCCTGAGCGTGGTTCTGCTACTGGTTTCTTCCTGTTAAAGGGGAGTTTTTCCTTCCCACCTTTGCAGAGTGCTTGCTCATAGAGGGTCATTTTGACTGTTGGGTTTTCTCTGTAATTATTGTAGGGTCTTTACCTTGCAATATAAAGCGCATTGAGGTGACTGTTTGTTGTGATTTGGTCTAGCTGTATAAATATAATTGAATTGAATTGAATTTTCATTTGCATCAAAGCAAGTGAAATGGTTTCACGATAGTTTATGCTTCAGTTTAACTGAGTTGTACTGTAATGATCAAGTGTTCCCTTTTTTGAGCTGTGTATTTTCTTTTATCAACAGCAATGGAAATAATTACAAAGCAGCTACGTTTAGCTTAGAAGCAGGAATTGCTGCCCTTATTGGTGGAACATTAGTTGAAAGGGCAAAAATGAACTCAGAAATCTGTTAAGTAAGCTGAGCATAACAGCATAATCAGTCCATTACGGTGTAGTGTGTTACCAATGGTGTTATTGGTGACTGTGGGCCCAACTGTCTTTAGGTCATTAACCAGCTCCTCCCATATAGTTTTGGGCTGATTCACTACCTTTTTCATGATTGATTCTTTATACAGATGTGCTTTATACACATAATTGCAGATCAGGAGTATCTGCAATTGATTGATTGATTGTAATCTGTGTACCACATGGGCACAGAGCCAGAATAGTGGCTGGGTTGTAGGGGATCAAATACTTACTTCACTCATCATGTTATATCTTTAGCTATACAAACTGAGTTTGTATTGTGCCTGTGTCCATTAAAATGAAACTCATACAAATTACAGAGTGGAAGTGAGCAAATGTACAAATTCAGCAGGGTTCAGCACTCACTGTAGGTTCTCAGTATCACCCTCAATCTATAATATCAATTGTGACCGTCTCATCGTCACTTGATTTCTTAAATGCATTGTCACACGTGTTATGTAATCTTAAAAAGTCAATTTGCTGGAATTGGCAGCAAGACACTGTGATGACACCAGAAGCATTGATTGGCTGAGGCAGCTGATGTTCCAGTGTTGTCATGGCCTCAGGACAGTGAGTGCCAAAATCAGGATGTGCATGAATGGCCTCTTGATCATTTCACTAATCTTAACAGAGTCTTATCCATTATCAGGCTAAAGGTTTCCACGGTACAGTTCAGTTTTCTGATCCTTTGTCAGAATGAGCTTTCGCAATGACCCAGAAAATAGAAGTGACCTCTGATGTGACCTCGTGCATGACTTGAACAAAAGGTGCGAGAAGGGGTGTGAGTGAAATGTATCTGCTCCATGTACTGTTTGACTTCACATCTTTTCCTACGTTTGCAGCTGGTACTTTGGTAAACTGGGCCGCAAGGATGCAGAGAGGCAGCTACTGTCCACTGGCAACCCTCGAGGCACCTATCTCATCCGAGAAAGTGAAACCACAAAGGGTAAAAAAACACCACAGATATTTCCCACAAGGCTTTTGTGGGCTGCAGCAGTGTTAGCCTCTGCTTTTTGAACAGCTGAAGAGCTGAATCTGTAGGAGTGAGTAGTAAAGTGTCAAATGAGAACTCTGTGTTCAGTGATTAGAGTCTCATTCTGTCACCTCTCGGTCCATATTCCCCAGGTGCCTTCTCCTTATCCATACGGGACTGGGATGATGTGAAGGGCGACCATGTCAAGCATTATAAGATCCGAAAGCTGGACAGCGGCGGCTACTACATCACCACCAGGGCTCAGTTTGATACACTGCAACAGCTGGTTCAGCACTATTCAGGTAAAAGAAAAAGATTCTCTGTGGATTTTTACTGTTTTGTAAAGGTTAGAAACCAGGTCAAGCAGATACAGTGTTACTATTTTTGTTTGTTGTGTTTATAAAGTTATTTCAAAATCGCATCTTTGGAAGTTGTTCTTTTAAGTAAAAAAAAAAAAACAACAATTATTATTAATTTTAGATGAATAATCTGATTCATCCACAGCAGTGTTCAGTGCTGTTTTGGTTGAATTTCATTAAAAGTGATACAGAGGTGGAGATGAGCTAGAACCTGTTGCATATTTCTGAAACAGAGTATCAGTGTTTTTTATTGAAGTAAATTTTAGGACCCATTATTCAAAATAAATAAACCTGTTGCTCAAAATATTCAGATTCTATTGAGATTTTATTCAGATCCTGATCTATTATGATTTTCACATATTTGTTTGATTGAATTGGGAACTTTCAAATAACATCTAACATTTCAGGGAGAAGGGAAGGGAGAACAGAGGTAAAATACATAGTGTAAAATAAATAAGGATCGTTTTGAACTGTAAAGACGAAAAGCTACTTGTAGCAGAAGCTGCAACTAAGGAAATAGGTTCACTTCATCAAGATCCGGAGTTAAACCTATTTATCTTTTTTACATGCTCCACTGCTCCAGCAGGTTTAATTAAATTCAGCTTGATAGTTTTTGTTTCAGTCCAGACAGAACTGATCACATGCATGCAGCTTTCACTTTGACTGAGGAATCAAACGTTAAATGGACTAGATCTTATATAGTGCTTTTCTACTCTTCTGAGCACTCAAAGCACTTTATACAACCTGTTTACATTCACACAAGCACTTCCATCTCAAGCTAAGTGCTTATTATCTAACATTCACACTCCAATGCTTGCGTCGGAGAGCAACTTGGGGTTCAGTATCTTGCCCAAGGATACTTTGGCATGTAACCCGGAGAAGCCAGGAATCGAACCGCTGACCTTCCGATTGGTGGGTGACCTGCTCTACCTCCTGAGCTACAGGTCACCATTAAATGAGCTCGTGTCAGATTGTAATCTGGAAGGCTTTTTAAAAACAAGACATTGTTTCGTATGGCTGTATTGGGCAGTGTATCAGATCTGTATCATACAGATCTGTATGATACATTCAATCTGTATAATACAGGTTGAATGTATGATACAGATGTCCACATTGCCTCTAGTTTAAAACCTGCATCATTGGAAAAACAATGTTGTGTAAATTAGCCTGAAAACAAGCACATCTGGACGAATGTGAAAATGCATAAAGGACGGCATTGTTCACTCTGTTTCTAAAAGGTTTCCACGCAGATGTTCCCATGGAGGGATTAGCTGATGGACACAGAGCGTTGACACTGTGGCCCCATTTCCATAACCCTGAATAGGAAAGTCTACTGTGTGGTGTCCATTTCCTTGAACTGACCAAAAATGCATTAAGCGCACACTGTTACACTGTGTAATTGCATTCACATTTTCACATGCAGAGATAAAAGATTACTCTCTGTGAGACACAAAGACACTGAGTGTGTTAGGAGACCTGCTACTCACATGCAATTGTATTCATGTTCATTTTAATGCAGTACATCAGACACTGTAGAGCATAAAAGCACTCTGACTGGACCACTCAGGCCATCCAGATGTGTATTGAGCTTATTGGAGATACTGCATTGACACATATATTATGTGCTGCTATTAATGTTTTACTAATTACTCATGTATTCTTTTAATTCCCTCTCATGTCTATTTGTACCTCTGTGTAATGATTGTGCGCCTCTAAGTGATTGGTTCTGTGCTTCTCACTGAGACGATACTTCTTCTGTCGCGCTCCAGTTGTCATTGACAAATCGATCTTTAAGTCCTGAAATCAATGCCGTGGATTTCCTGTGTGTGTCTGTGTAATGACGCATTAGCCGTCCGTCCATGCTTTATCACAACTCTGACATATGGAGCTAACGACACATGTGTGCTTTTATTGCTTTCTGCTTTTTTACATGTTGTTAAAGAGCCGCAGAGCTAATGTGGCGCCATAGACTCTGGTTCTGTTCTTCGCATCAGCCGCAGGGGTCAGAGGGCAACAACACACGCTCGTCTCAGTGCGCAAATAACACACTCAAAGCATTTGTTCTGACCAGCAGCTAATATGACTGTGTTAACTGTTGTTTTCTCTCCAGTCAAAGTGTAGGGAGAGTAAGTTTACCGTTTCTTTTTTTGGCTTTGTTTTGTTGCTAACTATGATTGTTTTGGTTATTTAGTGGTTAAAATCAGCTTCCATAAGTGTGTCATCACAGAATAAATGTCTGCCCCTCCACGAGCCGGATTTTTCCATCCACGGGATGGATTTGGGTTTGATTCTAGCATCATTCCACACATCCATTTTCTTCACGGCTTAACCAAACCATATCCTGTAAGAGCATAAATAAAATTGCTCTGGTTTGGTCACTGATTAGAACAGAACATCAATAACAGATCCATAAGCAGAAAAAATCTAGCTGAGCATGAAGTGCTCTGTCACAGACTTCAGCAGCATCGTACAGACTAGTTTGGGCTTGGAAATAAAATGAGCTTCCATTGGTTCAAACTCGTTAAAGAGATCACTCCATCTAAATTCAAACACCCTCTGCTTTTGTGCTCTCTGTGTGGTTATGGTCCACATATTGGTAGCTTTTATGACAGTGAGCAGAGGAAAGCAGGAGCTGTATTGATGTTTGAGTGGAACAGCTGCAGCAGCAGGCAGGTGGCCCAGATGGGCTTTGATGCCCAAGTTGCAGGTTTAACACTCCTGTGGGTGATACACAGGCCTTTATCTCATCTTTACTGGCCCGTGCAAACACACTGGAGTCTTATCAGTGACCGTGAGGAGGAATAGAAGGCATGGTGGTGATGGGGAGGATCACGTTATCATTGGACAGAGGGATACTCTCTCGATATCAGCGGGAAGTAACCTGTGGAAACTCTGATGAAGCCACTGGCTTAATCGGTCAGGGGCAAACATGAGCAGTTCCAACAGGGTAACAAGATGCATTTGAATGAGAACGTCGATGGCACAGTGTTATCAGCTAAAGTGACAGCAAACAGGGATGATACAGATGGAAACAGCAGCTCAGCTCAGCTGCCTGCAGAAACATGGCTATCAAAGTACAGTCAGATTTAACCTTATATAACATGTTCCCCATGCAGCAATCCCCTTACATAAATGACCACCATCATCATAAACTTTATGCAAGTCATAAATGCCATTAGCCTCAGTGAGCCAGAACGTAGAGTCCTACTAGTTACTTTGGTGCTCCAGCAGACTTTTACTGTTTGTCTTCAGCAACAAACAGTAAATGAAACGGGCCTGAAATAACCGACTATCTGATTTCACTTTTAATCATCCAGCAACAAATGCTGGTGTGACCTTATAACACATTCAAAAATGCAATGTAGCCTGCCAGCTCTTTCAGTCAGACCACTTGAAATATACCAAAAGAAAACAACAACCCCCTAATTTAGCTGTTTAGCTCTTTAAGCTGCAACATTTCCACCTGTCAGAGCTGCCCTGAATCACTGCTTCCTGTTTTAAGCCCTCCACCACCTGTAGGCTGTGATTTTGTGCTGAGATGCACATGTCAGCTGATTGGACGATGAAGAAGGATGAGAGAGGCCACATCATACTGACTGCAGCTGGATTTTCTGACCTGGCATCAGCCCACGTGGCCCCCGGAAAGTGAAGAGAGACTCTGAGCTTTGATATTTCCAGTTGTTGTGCTGCTCTGAAGCTGTTCTCTTTCCTGCAGGGTGCTGTGCTAACATCTCCTTCTGTGTCTGTGCTCTTTTTTTGTGCGTTGCTGTGCGCTCATGTGCAGATCGAGCTGCGGGGCTCTGCTGTCGCTTAGTGGTTCCTTGCCACAAAGGCATGCCCCGCCTCGCTGACCTGTCTGTCAAAACCAAAGACGTGTGGGAGATCCCACGGGAGTCGCTGCAGCTGATCAAGCGTCTCGGGAATGGGCAGTTTGGGGAGGTCTGGATGGGTACGAATCCAGTCGTCTCCGATTAAGGAGGCCACTTGGAAGGAGCCGCACAGAGCTGACAGAGACACCAGACACAGTCCAAAACACAGATGGGATCAAATGAGAACATGGGCAAATTTTGATAATTCTTAGTTTGGGGATGTTGCCAATCAAATGTTCCTGGTTTCAGATCCCTTTCTGCCAAAATTGTCTGGAAAAGTCATCCAGTGTGTCAGGAAGCTGTCACAGCCTAAAGATGGCCTCCTTCCATGTGGACTTCACTGCATGTTCCTCTCCCCTAACCCTGTGCCTTACCTTCCCTCCCCCCTGTAGAGAGTGCAGATGGTTTGTGCTATAATTTAACGGGCGTGTGTGTGAACTACATCCCTGACACTGTGGGCTTGAGTCATGACTCCTGGGAGATCAGCAGAGACGCACTTAAGTTGGAAGTAAAGCTGGGAACGGGATGTTTTGCCGATGTGTTTTATGGTAAGGAAATGCACCATTCTTAAGTTTTCACTCTGGTCCACCCCCACAAAGGCACGTGGAGGTCGTCCTTTATGCTCATCCATGTATTCGAATATCGCCAAGAAACAAGATGAAAGATGAGAGATGAAAGCTTATGCTTTCTTATCCCTCTCCAGCATTCCCACAGGAATGTTCTGCTCGTTTTGAACACATAGTCTCTTTGAAAGTCAGCTGGTATTTATTAATACAGTTTCCTGTCCCAGTATTATTTTTCTTTTCAGTACAGAGAACCAAAATGGTAAAAAAAATAAATAAGTCCTCATTTATGGATAATTTGCCTAAAAAGAAAAGTAGAAGTTATGCAGCATCTTTTACTCTCAGCCGAATACATGCTGAGGTCAGAGGTCAGGTCTCACCCAGAAGACACCCAGCCTCTGTGATCCCATTGCATCACTGCCCAGCAGGTTACTGGTCTTGGCTGCACAGCTGCAGTGCTGCAGGAGCCCACTCTCATATACGAGCTTAGCCTTACATTAAGCTTCTTAAATTATACAAGTAGGTCAAATGTTAGCAAACAGGCTCTGTCTAACATTTGGACCACTACTAATATTCTTGCATGTGTGCTCTCACAGATAATAGACGAGGAATACTACTTTATTAAAGTAATATAAGTCGTCCATTCCAGTGCAGGAATGCACATTGGTGGCACAGCCATGCTGTTACAGTCGCTGACATGTAACCAGTGAGGAGCTTACAGGCTCGCTTTTGTTGATCATCCTACAGGAGATTATCCACTCCCATGTTGGCATATTTTGACTCTCAAAGCCCCACTGAGTCGCTCCCCAAGCCTTTAAAAGCCATTTCAAATCAATGTCCTCTCCAAATCTTGTACACATTTAATTATCCTTCTGCGCATGAAAGATTACCGTCTCCTGATCTTATCCCGTGTTGCATGTTTATCTCATCATTTCAAAGCAAAACTTTACCCTTGTTCTTCACTTTAGTCACCTCACACCTGCCAGTCCCGTTTTCATGTTAGACAGCAGGGCTGTCGAGCCTGACTTTGAAATTCCACAATTCAGATGTGAATGCATATTCCCACTGTGCTCATGCTGTGTACCAGGAACATGGAATGGCACCACTAAGGTGGCCGTGAAGACTCTGAAGCCGGGCACGATGTCTCCGGAGTCCTTCCTGGAGGAGGCTCAGATCATGAAGAAACTCCGTCACGATAAGCTGGTGCAGCTTTACGCCGTTGTGTCCGAGGAGCCCATTTACATCGTCACAGAGTACATGGGCAAAGGTAGAGGAAACACACAATTACAGCTGCACTGCTCATTGCACTAATTGTTACATTTTATTTTTTTTAAAAAAGGTTCATGCAACTGTTTGCTGTATTAAAATATGTGTTTCCTTGTTTTTACAACCATCCATTACCATGTTGGAGTTTTGTTTATCACCATTAAATAACAAAAAAGATTTTAGCAGAATTTTTATTTAAAGAAACCCCTAAAAAAGGAGCCGCAAGCCTAAACCGCTGCAGAAATTCATCCTTTTTTCTCTGGGCTCGCCGAGTCTGAGTCGAGTAGCTGATCTCGCTTTGATTGGCTGAGTGAACAACAGATCAGCGAGCTTGGAAAAACACAGACGACAAACAGGGGCAACACCAAATATGACAAATGCCTCTTCATATGGTTTGTGCTTCAGACGATGGGAAATAAATGAAAGCAGCTGAGTTTTGCTGTCTGTGTTTTTATTGGTTTCTACCAAAGCAGTAAAAACAGGGTTTAAATCACAAGTAATGTGATACCATCTCATACACCCTCTTGTGCAGTTGCATTTTATTCATTCAGTCATGCTGTAGAGGAAAGATTAAAGATTTGTTTTCTGGGAAGAAAATGTTTACCAAAGTGATCATAATCTGTTATAGATGAGATGAATGTATATTATTATATAAAGCCTGAAACTAATAACCTGTTGAAAATGGACAGGTTCATCTTCTCAGAACTAAGTAAAATTTGCACATTTTCAAAATAAAATTGTCTTGCTTCCGTACCAAAAGCAAGGTCACCTGACTCAGAGAAAAGCATTTGAAATGATCTTCTGATGACCACGAACATTCAGAGGAAATGAGCCCGTCAAAGCGCTGTTTTTGTTCCACTGCAGCCCAAAGAGTGAAAACCCTTTATTTCAAAGAGAGCGAAGATGATTAAAACCTTCAAAACACTGAAGTTCAGAAACGGCACAAGAAAGAGCTGCATTAATCACCAGAGAACGCAAGAATGGAAACTTTGATGTGCATCGCTGTGTCTGTTGCATGCAGAGCCTGCCACATCTAGGTCAGCCAATTAAGCTGGAGAGGAGCGCCTTTAAAAGGGCCAATCCGCCGTGGAACGCTATGAACGAGGAAGTTAATGTTGCCGTCTTTTTAGGACTATTTATTTTCCAACCAGTGATGAGCTGAAGCCGAAGTGAAGATTAGCAGCCTTCTGTCTCAGAGACATTCAGCTGATTTGTCCCCGTGGTTAATGTATTTCAGATTTACAAGTAGTTGTGTTTTATTGTCTACGTGTGTGTTAACGTGGCATGTCTTTGTGTGTGCCCCAGGAAGCCTGCTGGACTTTTTAAAGGATGGAGAAGGACGAGGGCTCAAGCTGCCTAACCTCGTGGACATGGCAGCACAGGTATGCCGTAAGCGAGGCCCTTCATGATCTTAATGAAGGATTCAATTAAATTTTATTTATGCAGCACCAAATCACAACAAACAGTTGACTCAAGGCACTTTTTATTATAAGGTAAAGACCTTACAATAATTAAAGATTAAACCCAACAATCAAAACGACCCCCTATGAGCAAGCACTTGGCGACAGTGGAAAGGAAAAACTCCCTTTTAACAGGAAGAAACCTCCAGCAGAACCAGGTTCAGGGTGGGGCAGTCATCTGCTGTGACCGGTTGGGGCTGAGGAGAGAGAGACAGGGCAAAAGACATGCTGTGGAAAAGAGAGAGATTATTAATAAGTAATGAGAAAATGCACAATAGGGTATAAACAGTTAAAAGAGGTGAATGAAAAGAAACACTCAGTGCATCATGGGAACCCCCCAGCAGGCTAGGCCTATAGCAGCATAACTAAGGGATGGTTCAGGGTCACCTGATCCAGCCCTAACTGTAAGCTTTATCAAAAAGGAAAGTTTTAAGCCTGATCTTAAAAATAAACCTAATCTTAAAAATAAGGTTACAAGGATGTAACCATATTATGGCAGTAATGGCAGTGCCGCCTTATTGCTGTCCTCTTTCAACAAGAGCAACTTTTCCAAACAAAAGGTTTCTGTTTTCTGCAGTTCAAGCTGCAACTGGAGGTCTTCCTGAGGGCTGCCTCATCGAAGCACGAGCCCTCAGCCAACGGCATTCTCATGAAATAAGAGCGAGTCATAGTTGTGGCAGGAAACGTTTTAGCTAGTTTTGTTCTCTGTGCTGTGCTGCAGGTGGCAGCAGGCATGGCCTACATTGAGAGGATGAACTACATCCACAGAGACCTTCGCTCTGCCAACATCCTAGTGAGTGACAACCTGGTGTGCAAGATCGCCGACTTCGGCCTGGCGAGGCTCATCGAGGACAATGAATACACAGCTCGGCAAGGTGGGGCTTCCTTTCTGACTCACTCACACACAATGTTAAATGCTTCATGCTCTCACTCACACACGCGCTGTCTGACTGCGTTAGGTCATGGAGCAAAGTCTCTCTGGGGGTTACAAACTTTGCATTACACCCACAAGAAAATGACTATCCAGTGAAAACAGAATCAGCTCCAAATATGTGCTCACGATTACAAAGAAACGGGGAGAAGACGCTCCCTGCCCCAGAGACAGAAAGGTTTTATGCTGGAAAGCAGCTTCACTCTATGAGGCTGCCTTAGCTGTTCCCTGATTGGGAGGAACCGCTCAGTAACTGTCATATCGGTCTGTGCAGCTTTAGGCTGAAAGTGCACATAAATTCAAATCAGTTTACATACTCAACATAGCCATGATGAGCCCGTCCATGTAAAGCTCTCATCTGTTAAAGTTTGAGAGGGTGTGGGGGGGTTAAAATCAATCATTTCTTTGAACTTCTCTTTTTCTGGGCCATTCTTTGACTGTGAACCAACAGAATTAGAATTATATCGAATTATAAAGCTTTACGGTTATTTATTTGCATTCCTGAACAGAAAAAGGTGTTTTAGTGGTTGAATGTAATGTTTTATTTTTTCAAATCTGGATGTAAAACTGGAATTCAGTTTGAAATTCGCCACAAAATGGTAAAACCTGCTGAAAAGCAACAAGTCTGCATTGAAGGACTGGGTGGTTTTTGAGACAACAAGTGTTCTCACAGTGTGGTCAGGGATGTGCCGAGTCGATTGTCAACATTGGTCTTCAGAATGGTCCACATGAATGAAGAAGACATTAAAGGAAGAAAGGTCTCTCTTAATGCTTCAGCACACCAAGACACTTTGGACAATTTGATGCTCCCAACTTTGTGGGAACTGTTTGGGGATGGTCCCTTCCTGTTCCACCATGACTGCACACCAGCGCATAAAGACATGGATGAGCGAGTGTGATGTGGAAGAACTTGACTGGCCTGCACAGAGTCCTGACCTCAACCTGATAGAACACCTTTGGGATGAATTAGAGTGAAGACTGAGCCAGGCCAACATCAGTGACCTCACACATGTGCTTCTGGAAGAATGGTCAGAAATTCCCATAAAGACTCCTAAACCTGTGGAGAGCCTTCCCAGAAGAGTTGAAGCTGTTGTAGCTGCAAAGGGTGGGAACATCATATTAAACCCAGTGGGCTAAAAATGGGATGTTGCTCAAGTTCATATGTGTGTGAAGGCAGATTAGCCAATACTTTTGGCGATATAGCATGTGTCATCATCTGGTTAGCTGCAGCTCACAACAGCTGATCCCATTCATGCCATTTGTATGTGCTCAGCAGATGATGTCATTATTTTTTATAATTTCTTTTCTGCCTTTGACAAATAAAGTCATTTTGCTGCATCAGACTCAGCTAGCTGAAAATACAGTTAACCGCTGATCTCTTCATTAATACTAATGTGATCTCACTGCTCTCCTTCAGGTGCAAAGTTCCCCATCAAGTGGACCGCCCCAGAGGCTGCGCTGTACGGGAAGTTCACCATCAAGTCTGACGTGTGGTCGTTTGGCATCCTGCTGACGGAGCTGGTCACCAAGGGTCGGGTGCCTTACCCAGGTGAGGAGGGGGAGGGTCAAACAGCAGAGCAGAGGCTCGGCTGCTTCCACCTGCTTTTCGTCCACATTGATTTGGTGGCTTGAGAAACTGTTAGAAACACTGAGCTGTTACCAAAGCACACACAGCTATCACTACAGGCAGCCCCTGCTGCTGTTTACGGGATTAAAAGGTTCTTTTATGCTTGGGTAGCCTTCTTCTCTCTGCCAGAATATGAGATAACCCTTAATTACTTCTGCTGCCCTGTGGGAAAAGATGCATTTTACACAGAAACAAAAAGCCAGCATGAGAGAGGCTGGGCTGGGCTGTACTCTGACTACAGCTCCACGCAGGGAGGGGGAACACATGTTTGACCAGATGGTGCCGTTGGGCTGGCTCTGCTGCAGAGAGAAGGTGAGGAAGGTTAGCATGCAGGGACCTGAGGGAACAGCAGCACCTTAACAGCTTCATAAGGTGGTGCGTACTACAGCAGAAAACTGCTCTCAAGAAAAAGACCTATCCTGCCCAGGAGACGCGTGAAAAAAAAAGTTTGATTCCTGCCAGATTCCGTTAAAAACTGGAAGGTTTCTCAGGTCATCTGGAAAGAGACATACATTTATAACTAAACTATGTTGAAAAGGGAAAATAAATCTTTTCTTCCTCGACATCTCTGCAAACTCCTCAGGCAACCAGAGTGATCCAGGGATCTTCTTGTTGTGATACAGCATTGCTTAGCATGTGGCAGTAATACGTTTTGACAGTCCAGAGGCTCCGAACAATGAGAAGCATCATTTACATGCAGAGATTAGGGATGGCACAATACCACATTTTTTTATCTCCGATACCGATACTGATATTGTACTTTTAGGTATCTGCCAATACCGATACAAAGCCGATCTTTTTTTTTTTAATTAAATAAAAAAATTGAAAAACATTTTTAATTACATGTTAAATGCCTGAATCGCATATTCTATCAATTATTCCATCATTTACTCAAGAAATTGGATGAGAAATACATTTTCGTATTAACCGATACCGATACAGAATATCGGATCGGCGCATCCCTAGTAGAGAAATACAGTTGTGGTCAGACATTTACATACAGTCATCATGGGCATGAATGTCATGG
The DNA here is from genome assembly GCA_015052665.1 of Apistogramma diplotaenia. Taxonomy (NCBI): domain Eukaryota; kingdom Metazoa; phylum Chordata; class Actinopteri; order Cichliformes; family Cichlidae; genus Apistogramma; species Apistogramma diplotaenia. The sequence continues at coordinate 15,175 of VOQJ01005162.1, forward strand.
CACCTTTGAACTGTTCTTTTGCCATAGTGGATACTGTGCAGCGTACATATTTGAAGACTTTAAAACAAGAATTGGATGCATAAGTCTGAATTTAGGCTGGATTTTCTCTAGGCTCAGATACAAATATTTGACTCACTAATATTTGATTAAGTATCCTTTAGCAAGTTGAACTTAGATCAGATGCTTTCTGGAGCCATCAACATCTGTATGTGGCCAGATGTTTGACCACTCCTCTTGGCATAATTGGTAGAGTTCATTTAAATAAGTTGGTCTTTTGGCACAGGCGCAGCTTTCAGGCACAGTTCACAGGGCTTTGGGAAGGCCATTCAAGAAGCTTTATTCATTTCATAAGCAGTCATGATGTGTGTTTGGGGTCATTGTCCTGTTGGAACACACATCTGTGTCCAGGTTTTAACCATCCAGTTGTTAATTTGAGGTGAAATTGAAGACTTTGGAGGTAATCTTCCTTCTTCATTATTCCATCCACTTGTGTAGTGTTCCAGCACAACTGGAGAGCATGATGCTGCCACCACCATGCTTGACAGTTGGTACAGTGTTCTAAGATTTGAAAGCCTCACCTTTACTTCTCCAAGCTTTGTCTCATCTGACAATAAATCTTTTCCCTAGAAGGTATTTGGATGCCTGTGTGGGGCAAATGTCAGTCAAGGTTAAAGGTGTCAGTTTTGGAGCTGGGGCTTCTTTCTTGGTCGGCACCTTCTCAGTCCATGACCATGTGAAGCTTCACTGTGGACAGTTACGCAGATTGCAGTTCATGGCAGGCTTGATCCGTGGTGGTTCCTGGATTGTTCCTGAACATCCGAACCAATTTTCTCTCACCAGAGGGTGACAGTTTGGGAAAGTGTTGACACATCTGAGAAACTTGTACTTATGTACAGTTGTTCTGTAGTTGTTTAGAAATAGCTCAAAGAGACCTTCCCGCCTTGTGTCAGACTACAATGGGCAGATAGCTCATAACCAAAGCAAGGCTGGGATTGTTTAAGGGGTCACTGGGATCAAGATCAAGGTCATTGTTACTTAAAATAGAAAAACCGTGTCCGCTAAATAACTGGGTGACAAAAAGCAGAGCCAATACAGTGCGACAGGTGTGATGGGTTCGTGGGCATCAAATTAAATACAAGAACAACACACACAATAGCATGATAAGGCTAAGCAGAGACTGGTCCTGTGCAGAGCCAGAGCTCATCTGTACTCTTTGTCACCTTCTTCATGTGTTTGATTTTCAGGTATGAATAACCGTGAGGTGCTGGAGCAGGTGGAGCGGGGCTACAGGATGCCGTGCCCACAGGACTGCCCCATCTCCCTGCACGAGCTGATGCTGCAGTGCTGGAAGAAGGACGCAGAGGAGCGGCCCACCTTCGAGTACTTACAGGCCTTCTTGGAAGACTACTTCACAGCCACTGAGCCTCAGTACCAGCCTGGGGACAACCTCTAACCCACCCCCGTCTCTCCGTCTCTCTCTGTCTCTGGCTCTCCGTGGGTCAGCTCGAGGCTTGGACATAATTGGTTATAGCAATGCCGTAAAAAGAAAAAACAAACAAAAAAAAACTCTGGAGCCTTCCCAGCCTGTGTACAGCTTCCTCAGCTCAACTTGAGCAGTTCAGTTACGATACCAGTCCCCGACGACACCACCCTCAGTCTCCGACACCCCCCCCCCCCAGCACCTGAACTCTGCGGATGCCACAGTCAACAAAGCCGATGGACAGAGTGAGCTGGAGTCGTGCTAATGCAATTACTTGTATTCAGTGTAAATAAGAGAAGCTTGTTTTAGTTTGTCTGCTTCTGTTTCAGATTTTATTTTCTCCTGCACAAAAGTAATAATAATGATAAAGGAAGTGGAGTACCCGAGCGGGCAGTTAATCTGTATGTGTATTATACCGTAGCTCCTGTATTATTTTTTAGAAATTGAATTGGAAGGCGCTATATTTTTTCTCATTTCCCATAAATAGAATTCATTCCTTTATTCTCTCCTTTTCAGTTACACGTGTTATTGCAAAGGTCTCTCCCGGTGAGCGTGGCGCAGTCCTGCCTCACCTTTTTATTTCCTCTCACTTTGTATTTTCCTCCCATCTCTGAAGCTTCTAGTTTAGGCTGCTGCTGCTGCTGCAGGTTCTTTTACAAATGATCTGGCACGTTTTTGTGAATCACAGCAACCCGTGTTAAGGATTTTGAACATATCCCTCATTGCTTATTTGTTTGTCTTTCTACCACAGTATTTTTTTTTGTAGCTGGGAGAGAAGAAAGCTGTTAATTTAAGAGTATGTTTGTCTTTAATTGGGAACCTTAATTTCGAAGCAGATCATGGGATTGCTCCTCATGAACGTCCCCCCCCACCCAAGCCTGCGGGATCAACGGGCTGCATCGGAACCAGGACCACCTTACCTCCTGAATTATTTCCTCTTTTATATTTTAGTGGCACAGGTATACTGAGTCTTTGGTTTTTTTTCCAGAGTTTGTTTTTATTTAACAGTTTTAAATGAGACAGATGGACTGTACGATCGGGGGCGCTCTGGGCCAGTTGACTGGACCGGTGTGGATGTGGAAAGCCTTGAAAATGAATTGAAGCCAGCTCTGGTCTGGTGTTAATGCAGATGATTTCACAGCCATTGGAAAGCCCTCATTTTTTCAGTTGTACAGCTAAGTGGGTTTTACGTGTTGCTAACGTCCCTCCTTTCTCTCTTTCATTTCCATTTTTTAACATGATTTGTTTTGTTAATTCAGTGATTTGGCGTTTGGAACTCAGAAACGACAATAAACATTTTACACTCTTTCCAA
>VOQJ01005171.1:5932-27227 GCA_015052665.1 Apistogramma diplotaenia
TATTTTTTTAAAGAAAACTGAAAAGAAAAAAAAAAACTTACTTTAAAAATTCAATAAGGTTGATAAAAAAAAAAAAAAAAGCTAACATATCAGAAGAAAAATAAATAATTCCTGCTGAAGGAAATTTACATAAAGTTATTGAATATTGTCTCATGCACCTATTTTTTTAATTTCCTCTGTTATAAATTATGGTGAACAAAACCAAGTTCATCCTTCAAATCATGGAGCATCCTGAGCAACAAAGGTAGTTTTTGTAATTCATGCGATGTATTTTTCATATTTAGTGGGACCTTTAATTACAGTAACCTTGGTAATCTCTATGCACTTCAAAGCCAATATACATGAATGGTATTTCAAAGTCAGGCGGTGCACAAACCCAGACCTGTTTATTTTGTTATTGTTGACATTTTACTTAGCTCAGCATGTTCCAGTGCTGTAAATATGTATGACCGTGTTTTTACTGAATACAGTTTAATCAATATGCATGAACTGACCTCCGATCTTGGGTTAAAGTGAAGCAACTGAGCCAGTATTATTGAAACACGCCAGAGGTGCCAGGTGGATTTAATGACGTTTCAGTTTGATGCCTGTTGCATTTTGAAAAGCTTCCGTTTTTCGGGGGTTTTTTCACACACCTGAGTCCTGGTGTTAAGAGCTTTCAGCTGTAAGCTCTCATGCATGCGGCGCTATGAGCCCACTGAGAGTAAAAGTACGGGGCAGAACATCAGCTTGAACTCAGACACACGTGAATTTGCATAATGAGCAACACAAGGTTGCAGTGAAGGGCAAACTATGAGGACGCACATGAATTTCAAACACCTTAAGTTTGCTTGCGTATGTCTGGAATAAGTTAGACTCTTCATCATGCATATTCATTTCATTATGATCACAACTGCAGTTCAGAAACATGAACTTATTGTTGCCCTCAAGTCTGTGTAAGACTACACCGCGTGTCAATAAAGCATGAAAGAATGTTGGCATTTTATGTAGTATTCTTGTATGTTATCCTGACTATTGAACTCAATGTCTCAGATTATGGGCCGACTCAAGGCTTTTGATGCATTAATGTCTTTTTATTGAAGATTTAAGAAGTTCAGACTGAGGTGAAACTTTTTTGTTTGCAACATACTGCAGCCCAGTGTGGTATCACAAAATGTTTGCTGCTTGCATGTCAGTTAATGCCATGTATATGTGGTGCGCGTCTGGTCTGTTTTTCCCCCAGTGGCCACTTGAGGCTCACTTCAAAAGGGTTTAAGTGCCTTAAAAAGAGCATGTTTACAGCCTGGTACAAAACTGATTTGGTTTCTATGGATAGTCCCCTCCCCCCCTTTTAATAGCTCATCCATTCAACTTTAAACCTTTAAATTTATTGGGGAATGAACACTTTGATTGATAGGTGCATAGCAGGGTTGTGCCATGACATCAGGGATTGATGACTGACCAATTCATCAACACAGGTGCGTCTGAGCGTGCGTGGAACACAGAAATTCACACACGGGCTTCTGTGCACTTTTTAAATGTGGAGCAGCGACACTGATCCGTGTGAGAAAACAGGATATTTCTGACTGCTGGACTGATTTTTAAGCTAGAACATTTGCTGACTGGACCATACAGTAGAAATAAGTCGATGGTAAATAAGCAAAGAGCCAGCAAGTGTTATGATTCCATACAGTTTTAGCTGTTCAGCTGATATCTGTCATCTTATGTTACTTAATTGAGAATGAGAAATGACAGTGGGCTAAAGCATTCACCACTGTATGTGAAAATGTAAAGGTAAAATAGTCTCCTAATGTGTGTGTTATCTGTCACCCATGTACTGGTTATTCTGTGTTTTATTTTAGGGTCGTTGAGTTTGTTTGTTTTTTGCATGTGTACCACACATTGAGCATTATGGAGGTTAGCGCAGAGTGCTACTCTGCTGCTCCGGAGGCGATGCTATGGGTGCTTATCGATGCCACAGGGGACAATAGAGCAATTACACTATGGTGCAAATCACCCAACCCTAGCGTGCAGGCACAGTACACTACTGACAGCTGTCTTCTAGGCCTCAACTTAATTCAAGTCTCAGAATCAGACTTCTGTCGTGTTTGCAGTCTCAGTGCCTATTGGAGCTTTTTTTTTCATAAAATTATCTAACTTTGGTTTAGGCTTCAAAAAGTCCAGAAACATATGTGTCAAATTAGTGGCTACGTCCATCTTTTACATACAGTAGCCGACATTCTATCCCTGTCAATTACCCAACTCTAACCATTTCTAGTCATGTAACACGAGAAAAGTAAAAAGCTGAAAACGCACAAGCATGAGCCAACCAACCTGCCAGAAGCAGCACGCTATTTAGAAGCAATATCATGATGCCATGTGTTGCCATTGTGTTTGAAAGTTGTGTTTTACCTCATTTACTGCCCATGTGCATCACTACATTTTACTTCTTTAATCTCTATGAATTTATGCTAAGCTACGTACCTTCCTCCCCAGGTTGAATCCAACAAGTTTTTTATCTCCCGTCTCATCACTTCATTTTTAGCACTGCAATTAGTCAGTCTGCTAAGCGTGTAGGCCCACACTGGGGAAGCATTTCTTCTCCACTGGAGAGCCTGTGTGCACTGTTTATTTAAGAGTCTGCTGTGTGTGCATGTACATGTGAGTAGGAAGCAGACGCTTTGTCATCTCTGCTGCGAACACGTTGACTGTCAAATATTCCTGCCTTTTGCTGAAGCTCAGATCAAGAAGCCACCCTGGCCTCTTTTGCAGCAAATGTTGCCTTTGTCCTTGCTGTGTGTGCATCTATACAGGGACAATATCACTGACAGACAGAGCTAGTTTTGTGAGTGAGCAAGAGACAAGGACAGAACGAAAGAGACAGATGGAGACAGATGGAGACAGGAAGACTGCGCTGCAGACAAAACCGGTTGAAAAGATGAATGAGGTTGAAGAAAAATAAAGAAAGCGCTGAAGACACGTGCCAAAAACACTTAGGAGAGCATCAGTGATGCAAAGTAAAACTGAGTGTGTCACATTGCTATACAGCCACTTGACTGGTAAATTTAAAAAATGGCCAAATTTAGTATTTGAACATATGTTGTATAGCCACAGGAGCTCAGGAAGTGAAACTGAAGCCAACACTTCAGTGTACGGATACACAGGATGTATCCGTATTGGAATTGCATCTGCCATGTCTGCATTGACTAAAGAGGTGCAGAAAGGTTACAGAGGAAAAAACAGATCACATAATGTGAAATAAACAAGGAGAAAAGGGTGGGAGGTGATAACATGCAAGAAATAGTAAGACAGTCAGGCACAGGAGAAGGAAAGAGACTAATCAAAGGGAAAAAAGGAAACACACATATCCCTACTCTTATCATTAGGGTGTGCCATAAGCATTTTCTTCATTATACTTAACCCTGGCACCTCCTTATCATTTACTTCAGGCATGTATGCCCTAAACCTTGTATTTTTTGAATGGTATCTTTTCGGGCAGCTGCCAGTAATAGTTTTGTTTTACATCCATTAAATATCTTATTTTCAGTTAAATATCATTATCTAGTGAAAAAAAGGAATAATGTGCCACATGAATACTGAACAGCTATTGCTTGCTGTAATCAATCCTTCTGTCCAGATTGGCTGAAATCTGTTCCTAGTGTGCTTCCAATGTAAGTGATGAAAAACAAAATCCAAATCTGGTTCTTCGCAAAGAAAATATATTTCAGTGTTTATCTGTGGCTAATATGAGCGAGACAAATCAGTGGATATTATTCAAAGTTACAGTCTGTTTAGTAAGAAATCCCCCATTTATGTGTTTGTGTTTCAACCAGCTCAGCAAAACAATATGGTGACATGTATATGATGTGACTATCAAACTACTGAAGACTCACACTAGCTTCACATGAACCCAGAACAAGGCCCAGGGATTTCATCTCATGATCTGTTCAAAGCATTCGAGCTGAATGAGTTTCAGCCGTGTTTTAAAATGAGTTTTTAATGAAGAGTTTATGTTTAAGTACATTAGATGATCACTATGTTTTGGTATCGAGTTGGATATCGAGAATTGTCTAATTCTACAGGATCCTGATTACTTAATTTTGTGACATCTCATGAAGATCACAGTTACAGGTCAAGCATGAGCATTACTGCAACAGAAATTAAGCTGACGTGTAGTTAGCTATCTCTAAATCAGCTGTACAACCTTTAAATACAAGCGTTCACTATAAAGGACAATCTCATGAAACCATGCTAATTAGTCCTTGAGTGAACTTAACGCAGTTGTATTAATCCATAGCCTATGCATCAATTATCACATAAAATGCTAACAATACCAAAAAAGAGTGGGTAGATCAATACCTTTTCTCTCAAACTTAAAACTGACTCCATTTTTAGGCATATTGGGCCAAGAAGCCATTAGCATTGTGAGATAGCACTTTAGCACATGTTGCTAATGTTAGCAAACATTACCTCTTAGCTCACTGGTTGGTGACCTCACATGTTAAAAGTTAACAGTCCAAAGAACTGTAGCTTAGCAAGAAAAACAGCTTCAGATGTTTAGACACAAGCAATAACAGGCAAGTTTCCACACAATCTGTTACTTTAATAAAATGACATTTTAGTCAAATGGGCACTAGAACCAGGTGTGCTGCTGCACTCCGTTAACTTACCTGCCTTATCAAATGTGAAACTTTCAGTGAAATCAATCCAGCCTTCAAAGCTCGACTCTAACTACTGTGGACCACAAGTCATAAAACAGACGTGCACATGCATGCTGTGTTATTTAGTCTTGTAAGCGCGAGCAAAGCAGCAAGTGCATTCAGATGCAATGCAATGTCGCTATGTGGCACTTTTGATGTCAGTCCCTTTGATGGTAATGTGGCGGAAAGGGAGATGAGGTGAGGGCAGATACTAATGGGCAGATAAGAGGAAAGATGTGATGCAGGCATGCTTCAAGGAGATGAATTTATTAAATGACTGATATGGGAATGGTAAGATCAGTGATGGAACAGGAACCTGGAGGGAGTTTTTTTTGTCTTTTCCTTTTAAAGGTCACACTGTTGGGTAGGCCTTCTTGTTCATCAGTGTTCATACTCTGTTCAGAGGATAGACACTTTGATACTGTAAATTTTAATAAAAGCCAATGGCGAGATAGCATACAGTGGAGAAAAGAAAAGAAAGGATTCCTGGAGTACAATGTTTCCATTTGATATGAACCTGAGCTGCTTATTTAGACTGAAATGTAAAGGAGGTTCAGTCAATACTGTATCCAGACTGTTTCAGTCATTTTTCTGTGACATTCTGAGATCCATCAGCACCCAAAGCCCTCGACTAACAGATTTGTTGTTCCTCTTTCAAACAAATACTGCAGCCACTACTTTGTTGCTGCCATCAAAAAGAAAAGTTAGACCTGCTTTGCTTTGATTTAAATCGATTACAAACCAAATAAAATCTAATTTGGACTCGCAGATGGGCTCGTTCGTGTTTAGGCATGGCACATTGGGTAAAAGATTGGGTATTTTATTACTTCCACTGTCTCAAGTGACACTGTGAGCTATTTTCTTTGGTTTCTTTGCTGGAGCTGGAATTACGCCACGTGACCCGGTTCTGCTCTCTCCAGGGAATGGATCTACTTGCTGCTGATCTGTTGTCCATGTGTATGTATCCTCCCTGTTTTGTGGCAGATGTTCACTCTCCTGCACATATGGTATGCAGCCAGTTAAAAACAGTAAAATGGATGTCCACTCTGTTTGCCACTGTATGCCCGAGGGGTAATTCTAGTGTGCATAAAACCTCGATTATCAAGTTTCACTGCCTAGAAATACTTTATTTACATGGTGTTTTTTGCTGTGTTGTGTAAAGAAACTGGAAGTACTGTAATTTTGCAGTAATAAGTGATGACTGTGTACATCCGTTGTTAATGTTTCTTTGGGTATCATGACATGCTCCCCTGACTGACGTGCATGTCTACATTCAGTTTTAAACATGTCTGTTAAACGACTTAATGCTGCAAAAATGCAGTACTTTCATGGTTGAGTTGTGTCTGGTATTCAGTATGACCCTTTTTGATTCCTGACAGCAACAAACAGCTTTATAGGGATTGCCCGCTTTCCAAGCCCACACAGGCTTTCCAGCGGTTCAGCACTCACCTGGGACGTGTGATCTCATTATTTTCACAAAGCTGTGTGCTGTAGTAACAGAGGGGATATAGTGTACACTAGGTGAAGCATAAAATCTGTCATACAGTTTTTGCAGCTTGAACTGTGGCTCTCACAGTCAATTGAGGTTTTTCATTTTGTTCAGATCAAACACAAATCAAACTCACAGTCGCTCAAGCTCTTTGTTTTGAACTGCTTATGTATAGAGAAGAAAGACAGAGCTGTTTTCGTGACACCCATCGGTTTGTTGGTTTTTCCTGGAATCCTAAGTGACCCATCGCCGCCTATTTGAAAGTGTTGGTGGAACACCTGACACTCACAAAGGTCCCCATCTGTAGTCCTTGGTCACATTTAAATGGGTGCAGTGTCACAACGCTTATGTGTAAGTTTGATCAAGAACCTGTGTAATCACTCATTCTCTGCCTTCCTGGATGCTATTCTTTAAATAGCTTCCACTTTCCCACGCTGTCAAACTCAGCAATGACATCTTAACTCTAGTCCAATAATTTTCTTGCCCACTTTCCCTGAGCCAATCAGCTTCCATTCACCATGCTCTAAATCTCAGCGCTCTTTTGTCATTCTGTATCGCAGACTCTCATTCATGCAACCCACCTCCTCCTCATCCTCCACCTCTGGTCAGGCGGAGCCCCATCCAAGCCAAATCTCCTCCGCCACCGACAGTGGCTACACTCTAGGGGTTCATATTATTATTCCTGTCATTACTGGGATTCCATTCTGCTATGAGGGTTCATCAGCATCTAATCGCTGAATAGCTCGTTAATTAAAATCTGTATTTCAATAAATCATGTTCAATTCTTCCAAGTGATCTCTGCTTATTCAAATGAAGGGGAGACTTAGCTACAGTTACACTGAGGCACCGCTTGCCATCCAACAAGGGGAGACAACAGCTTGGGGGCCTCAGGCCAGTTATGCCAGAGTTGATACACTAGCATTAGACTTGTTAGCCTATCAGTCACTTATCAGGCAGAAAGAACATAGAAGCTTGTAGTTGGTGATTATAGGACTGTTGTTGATGGTGGTTTCATATTATATATAGTACAATAGGGTTAAAACACTGCTTGGAGGGTCCAACCTGTGATTTTGTTTATGTTGTTTGTATTTTTACAAGTTTTTTTGTTTGTTTCTGCTGTAAAGTTGATGGTTTCTGTAGAGTAACTCAAGTAGCCATTGGAGGAACTTTTTTTTTTTTTTTTGCATTTCTGCAGTGACCTCATCTTTTAGCTTTTGACATAGTTGATTTGCTTTCAAGATACTCACAGTTCTGTAGGTTGATGAAATGCTTCGCAGGAGCAGAACTGTTACAGAACTGTTATGATATTGAATTTATATTTAACCAAGTGGGGAAAGTTGATTAGAAAGGGACCAATCAGCACCGAAATGTGCTCAATTCATATTTTTGCTGGGTTTGAGCCTTATTAAGTCGGACTACATTTTGTGTGCCCAGTTTAAGCTGATGGCTTCAGGTCGGAGATGTACAGTAACCTGTGAGAATCAACTGAACCTGAAAGGAAAATGTTAACCAGTCGTCAAACAGAATATCATGACTCACAACATCTCAAAACCATGTGATAAGTGTACATGCAGCATATCATTTAGATTGTTTTTTTCATTTTTTGCTGATATTGATGTTCTGTATTTGGCTTAGTTGCTGAAAGTGTCCTCAAAGGTCCAAATTTCCTACTTTTAATTTATGTTTTCAAACACACTGACCCGGGGGAAGCTATGAAGGCCAAACTATGTGAAAGCAAAATATAGATGCATCATTACATATACAAAAGCTGGTATATGCTTCTGTGTAGAATGTTGTAGTGAACCTGCTCATGGTTTTGAGGTGAGAGTCAGGTGTTTGTCAGTCTGCAGTGAATTTTCCATTTCAGTGCACATCAGTGCAAATGTCAGTACTCATTGACTTCATCTCCCACACACACACACACGCACACACACACACACAAACCACATATTTGGAAACAAGTGACTTACTAACATATAGGCACAGACATAGACATGGGTAGTCCAATTTTCACATGCCACACCTTAACAGCACGTCATTCTCCTCTTTGCATTTGTGATGTCACCATCTTATTGAGCTTGTTTCCTGTTTCAGTTTTAATGTCTGGTCACAGCACATGCTACACAGCTACATAATATCTCGAGCAAACTGGTGCATCCATGAGTGGAATAGGTGGAAATGTCAGAAAGCATATTTGTGTATGTGATACTAGAAGAAATGCAAGGATGAGTGACAATTTCATTTGAAAAGCAGTCCATGCTTTGGTCTCAGTGTACTCACAGATTTATTTTTTCTTCCCCTGCTGCTATTTTTCTACTCTGTTCCATTTTTAATTTTCTTTCCTTCACCCTCTTCTCCACACCTTACTTGTCCTTCTTTATGCTTCCCTCCTCCCCCATCATCCTTTCCATTAGCGCTGTGGTGTCATTCACAGGGGCAGCGGGTAGAGGGCAGAGTAAATCAGCCAGGAGGAGGTCGGCCTTGCTTGGTGTCCAGCATTGGCTGCAATATCCTTGCAGGGAAGGAGCGTGGTGCTGATTTGCATGATTAAACAGCATCCGCCAGACTGTCAGTGCTTCATTACTCATCGCAAAAACACACAAGATGATTACAGGAAAATGGTTGGAGCCAGGCGTAAACACCCACGCTGAGATGCACAGGTGCACACAAATACTGTACATCAGAGTAATGCCATCTGATAGTATTTCTAGCTGAGCAGCAGATCCAGGCATGTACGCGTTCATCGCCTCACCATTCTGACACTTAAATCTTAAGGCCTTTCGAAAGTTGCTGCTATGAGACACAGTTAGCACCACAGCATTTTAATTTTTGTTCATCCCTGACTTGTCGGTATAATCTCACCGCTGGGCATAGATAAAAGACAGCACTGCTGGCTGCAGAGCATCAGCAGACAGGTACTGTATATGACTGATCTTTGTACAAGCAAAGAGGGACAATCAATACAGAGCTATTGAAGCCCTGAATCGATGAAAGGCCACGCAATTCACAGTGCAGAACCACCCACCAACACTGCCTGCTACTTCATGGTACAAGCCCACTGCATTAAAAGCTCGGAAAATGTGCGAGTGTCTGCATATATTTGAGAAAACGCGAGCGTTGCTTGGGGCATTTGGCGCGGAAGTGTCCGAACGTCCCGTCCCGCCTGTCGTGACCAAAAGGATTTATGTGTCTGTTTAACTGTCTCCAAGGAGCCAGGAGAGCCCACCTTCACGAGCACAGCATCGATCAATAAATGATGAGGCACCTTGAGCTGAGGAATTTGGCATCTACCAAGAATCTATTTATTTATTGCTGTTTGTGAGGGGATTTATACCTTAAGGTGACTTAGTGCTAAACATTCATGTGACATTGTGTATCATATAAGTGGAGGTCAATGAGGTTTGGATTAACGTGGCTCAACTTGATTATTCCAGTGAGGATAAGCAGGAGAGTACAAAAGACAGCAGCGAGAAGAGGCTGGTTGCTTTAAATCAAGTACAGTGTGATTTGAGGTGTATTCTTTGGTGCAGCGCCGCGTTTAAATATTCACACAATCATGTGTACACCTGTGTGTTTGTACACAGCATCCCGTGTGTCCTCTTCAAGCCTTCCATCAGTGTGGACTTGTTCTTTGAAATCACCAAGGCGCTTCTATTCAAGCAGCTGTTCCGCTTTGAAGTCCAACATGAGGCTTTTATCTTGTTATCTTGCTATTTTATTGTATTCCCCTGCGCAATGCCAGGCAGCATCCCGAGGGATACAACAAATACCCAGGGCCCTCCCTCTCATCCATAACACACACACACACACAGCGGACAAAGATGGCAGGAGAGAGGGGAAGGGAAAAAAATGTCCATTGCATGTTTGAACTAGAACAAAGGGGAGTTTCCAGTTGACCGTATACTGTAATGACGAGACTAATTAATCAGATACATAATTCATGGGACAGAAAAGTGTGCTGTGAAGGAGAGGGGATGGGTTAGAAAACTGCACCATCAGCATTGTTCTAGAGAGGAGAAAACAGAGGAGACCAAACTGGAGCCTGTGCTTCATCGACATGGCAACAAAACTGCAGTCATGGCCAAAGCATGTGTTGGAATACTAAAAATATAGGCTCTGTCACAAGTTTAACCTTATTTGAGTTGAACCTAAGTGTCTTACACTAAAATACATATTGTGTGTTTGGTGTGGTTAAATCAAAGACTACTATTTGTCAGTCAAAGGCAAACTCAGCTCCGTTTTCATTAGATCGTGATCCTAAAAACGAAAAACCTAACTGCAAGAGAAATATTGCATTAATGACCCTGACTCAAAAGACTGTATATAATGATGGACGAACCAACTGTGACATCACCTACCATAGAAATCAAGAGGGTAAATAGCAGCCAGTTGCTGTTAATCAAATGCACTTGATTCAATAATCATCAGTAAGTGTGAGCACCAGCAGAGGTTTTGGCAGATGTATGTTAACACAATGGCACAATCTTCCCAGGAATGGGCATTATAGCAAACTCACCCCGAGGACAGAGTGCAATGCTCAGAGACAGAAAAATGCAAGAGGTACATCTCAGAATCTACAGGCCTCAGTTGGCATGTTAAATGTTAAAGTTCATGACAGTGCAATTAGAAAAAGACTGAACCAGTATGGCTTGTTTGGAAGGGCTGCCAGGAGAAAGCCTCTTCTCTCTGAAAAGAACATGGCAGCAGAGCTTAGGTGTGTAAAGCTGCGTCTGAACAAACCACAACACTGCTGGGACAATGTGCTTTGGATAGATGAGACCAAAGTGAAGATGTTTGGCCATAATTCACAGCATCACGCTTGGCAAAACCAAACACGGCAAATCAGCACAAACACCTCGTGCCAACTGTCGAGCACGGTGGCACCTTGCAGTCACTGAGTCGATCGTGAACCCCTCTGTACATCGAAGTATTCTAGAGTCAAATGTGAGACGATAAGCTCACACAGCAAATGAAAAGTATGAAACATGGTTTGTAACGTTCACATGGCTGCACGGAGTCCTGTGAAAGCTTTCTTTTTCACATCACCGTAGCTCTCTGAAGTCAGACACCAGCCAGGTTAAGAGAACATATTAGTTGCCAAGTAAAGTGTGATGCAATGGAGAAGGTTTGGTCGACAGGTTTTGAATTAAAGACAACTGACATGTTATAAATGTCTCCAATAATCACCTTTTAGTTTCTTTTTTTACAATAAAAGCACCCGATGCCTGTTGAGGTCCATGACACATAGGAATCGGATCGATGCTGCATCCACGCTGATGAAAACAGAATGAACGGCAATCAACCAGTAATGAGCGGCTAAAAGCCAATACACCTTGAGGACAATGATCACTGGTGACTGACAAAGATTAGAATAAGAGCATCGTGGATTCAGCGCGTAATGAGAAAGCTTTGGGTGCCACAGCCCGAGATCAATAACTAAACACAGGAGATGCTAATGGTCTTCTAATGATGCTGCAGCTCGTCAAGGTGCTGAAAAAGTCACCCTTCTCGATCATGCAGAAAAGAAGCGCACGTATATTTGCTCACCTTTGTCATCTGTGGCTTCATATAAATGAAAACAACAATCTCTTCCAGCGATGCCCTTTTCATCGTTTCGCATTAGTCAGGCTGACTTTGCTGGTAATTGTCATTTGTTCAGCTTCAGCTCTCCTCCAGGTTCATCTGCCCTGCTAGCTGAGGAGACGCAGAGGCAGGTAGCTCTGTGTGCAGAATTATTTTCATATCACCTGGTGCATATTTCCACGACTGTCGGTTGTTACGGTACAAATTAGGCAAGGTCACTTGAGCTGTTGCCATGGAGACGAGGTTACACCAGGGGATGATTTGATCTTGCCCTGAATTTCACGTGTGTCAGTGAATGTGTTCGTCACGAGCATGAGGTGATCCCACCAGCATATCAGATGCAGCAATTTAGCCTTAAACAGAGTCTGAAACTAAAGCTTTGTCTTGTTTTTGCACACCCTGCCACTTTCTGTTTTTCCCTTTTTCAGACTTTTAGATTATCAGATTTTTTTCATGCACACTCACAGCCTTGTCTCTTTATCTATGCTTCATGTAATTCACCTAAAAAAAAAAAAAAAAAAGCAATGTCATTCTCTGGAAACATTTCTTCCTCCTTTTTCTTTTTCTTGTATCTATATGTGCAGCTTTCAGATGAGGAAAGAGCACAGTGAGGACAGACTTGTCCTTACTCCATCACCTACAGGAGGACTTTGATGCTTAGGTGGAAGGACTGAAAACTCTCGCTGGCTTTCATCCGCTCATCTATGGCCAGAAATGCAAACACTGCAGGACAAAAATGGAGAGAGAGGGGGAATATGAAAGAAGAGATTGAAAGAAAGACAAAAGGAAAGCTGCTGGGCTCTTACTTGACGATTCTGAGCCCATTCCTGTGGTGGAGCCATCTGCTGAGGGAAGGGGAGGAGAGAGATGGGAGTGCGGTGCAAACACTAAGGCATGAGCCACGCCGGTCCCAGTTACTGTCAATGAAATTTTACATTTTACAGTGTTCAAGGGGGAAAAAACAAAACATAAACCGCTGAATTTCTAATTAAAAACGCAGACAGTTTAAACAAACACAGAAAAACAAGTTCCCATAAAAGCGAGTGAGAGGAAAGAACACTGCAGTCCGTGATGCCGATGGTACTGTGTTAGAGAAGAGATGACTCAAATCTGCAGCAGTTTTGAGACTCACCTAACCTTTACCATGCAGAGTGCAAACCAGACAGAGCGTGTGGGTCCATGCTGGCATAACAATTATGCCTCTTGTTAAGATAATCTTAAGAAAAGACAGCTTGAGGCGGGAACCAAGGTTTCCATTAAGCTACTGGAAATGTTACTGGAAAAGTTGTTTTCTTTCTTTCCAAAAAAGTACATCTTTGTCGTGCAACACGTTCAGAATGTATCTTCACACAAGCATGTGGAGCACACGTAGAGCATCCTTAGGCTTAAGGAAAGCCAAGTAGCTCAGAAATCTGACGCTGCTGCAGAGTTTCGCGGCGCACAATTGACTGGTGGCTACACTGAGCATGGTCTGGGTATAAAAACTACATGGGGTTGTTATTCTGTTAAAAGGCTGCTGCACCTGACACGTAAAAATATCTGTATACTTTTAAGCCAGAGTATTGCTACTGTATACCCCCTCTTAGATTAGTGGTGCCACAGTTGTAGAAGAACTCTGCAGTTGGCATTAGCTCAGCACAAATGACAGATGCCTTAAGGGGGGGAAATTATACTCCTCCATCAGAACATGACTGACAGCTGACATAAGCTGCGAGCGCATGTTGGAGTTTCGATTATTAATCAGACAGCATGCCAACAGTGCTGATGAATTGCCTACTCTGCTGCATAATCTATCTGCTGCTTTCTCCCTCGACCTTCACTTCAGATCGACTGGCTGTCTGTGTAAAAGAGAGTAAAAGTAGGAAAGGGAGAAGACGATCTATCTCCATTATTCTTTTTTTTTTTTTAAACCAGGTTATTTAACATCACACCGGGCTGACTCTCCCCTTGTTTCCTGCTCTATCACTTTTTCCATTTCCCCTGTCTTTTCGGCTCAGTATCTTCCTGATGTTGCTTCCCCCTGTTTTCCCTCTAACTCTTACCCTGGGGGAAACGCTGCTTTACTAATGACGTGCAGATTGTGTTGCAGAGAGTGGGATGATAACGTTGCCTCAGTGTGACACTGTTTCAAAGAAGTCACTGTTCTCGCTGTTCCTTCCTGCTCCTGCGTGAACGTGGATGCAATAATAGACACAACATGTCTGATATATAAGACTGTATCTGCAATGCTGTGAGGCGACTTCCTCACACGTTTTGCAGTTAAAGCCGTTTGGGGAAGAAAAAAATAAAGGTGAATACTGCCTCCTGCTGTTCAGCGTGGCAAAAGATTAATGCTGCAGTATATTAATATATAAAATAAGTTTCAGAGCTGCAAGCACAGAAAACCAAATTCACTGAATCACCTTCACCTGTATAATGAACAGCATTAACCATGCTTGCTGGTTGCTGCCTTATGTCAATATATATTCCTTAATAAGCTCTGAGCTTGGTTCCTAAACAGGTCCTCCAGTCCATGGGTCACTGTTTTATATTCCAATATTAGTCCCAGAAGTTAACAGACCACATGAAGCCCACCTGCCTCTTTGGTATTCTGGGAGAAGTGAGCAATTCCAGGGACAGAGGCCTCAGGCAGCAACCCGGACTGAAGCCGAGCAGCCACATGAGACGGAGAGAATCAGAGGTCACAGATGGGCCGGTTCAGGTGAACAGTCAAGCACGGGAATGTGTAATCGATGGATAATTAACTTGTGACCTTTCAAACACATCCTGAAACCTAAAGAGATCATCGGAAACTGTTATATCCCCTCTGAAACAGGAACAAATAGGTAAAACAAATATGTGCTTTGTCAAGCCACCTTTTTCTGGGAAGCAGCTCTGGATACAGCTGACTGAGTATTGAGGTTAGTCGATCAGCTTGTTGATATTCAGTGTCTCTCACAACTGCTTTCCTGCTAAAGTAAACTGGTCACTTTATGACAGATAAAGGTCACATCTGTCACCTGTAGTCAAAGACCAGTTCGAATAAAAATCAAGTCTCTACCTTTGTTAACACACTGACCCAGACAGCCAGGACTTCATAAACAAAAACCTGCTGAAGTTCAAACCGAGCATCAGAATGTTTTGATGTAGCGGGGTGGAGCATTTTTGGCACATTTTGCATCCTGTAGTACCAACTAAGCATCAGTTAAACACCACAGCTCACCTGAGTATTGTTGCTAACCATGTCCACCCCTCTATGACCACAGTGGACCCATCTTCTGATGGCTGCTTCCAGCAGGATAATTTACCATGTCACAAAGCTCAGATCATCTCAAACTGGCTTCTTAACCGCGACAGTGAGCTCAGTGCACAAATGGCATCCACAGTCACCAGATCTCAGTCCAATAGAGCAACTTTGGGATGCGGTGGGACAGGACATTCTGTCAACTGTGCGATGCTGTCGTGTCACTGTGGACATGCCGCAAAGAATTAAGGCAGGTCTTAAGGCAAAAACAGGGCCCAGCCTGGTACTAGCAACATAATTGTGTCCAGCTGTTGCAGTTTTGCTCAGCTCGCCTGCTCTCTGTTTCACTGTGTTTGAATGGGTCTCCTGTGTTTTTACACGTTACAACTGAAAACAACTTGCCAGGTTAGTGTGAGTGCATAAGCGCTTCCCAGCAAGAGTAAATATGTCACTTCTTTATTTGTAGTGACAGTTTCGTTTTACCAGCTGCCAGAGAGGCTTTGCCCATTATAATCCCAGTGTGGAATTTTTGATCTGTGCTCTGTAACTTTCTCCTGTCCCCTGCAACAACTCTGGGCTTTCCTCCATCAATGTGCTAAGAGAACTCGTGAGACACTGGTGCTCACAAAGGGGGAAAGACGGGGGCCAGGCTGCGACTAATTTGCATATTGATAGTCCTGTGTTCACACAGTGAATGAGGCAGTGATGTAGTTACATGAATTCAATTCATTTAAATGAATTGTTTTCATGGGGGGGAAAAAATCTAAATATGTCATTTTGATGAATAGAGATGAGGCATTTCATCAATGGCAGGAGGATTCTTTGTCAAACCTTATTGGCCCTCATTTCTAACACAAAGTTAATAAGGGCTTTGTTATTGCTTAAGACCATTATTGTTGTTTTGATCTGTTATTAATCTGTAACATGACGTGCCTTTGTAACAGCAGATGGGATAACAACCACTTTAATCCATTTCTGCCGTTTCCTCTCTTGGCTCGAGTCCAGTCTGCTGTGAATCGGCAGGGAGTGGGTAATACACCCCCGGCTGTACACCCACCTAGGTGACCTGTAGACAGGAATTATACTTAAATGAACTGTGACAAACCCCTGCCACTTTCTCCACGGGCACCTGGTTTGGAAAGGTCAGTTCCATGCAAAACAAGTCTGATTTATGGACAGTGTGATCAACACGGGCATACTCCAAAGTTTGGGATCACTTGGAAATTCTTGTTTTCCATGGAAACACACATGAAATTAGACTGAATAGGAAATATAGAAAATGAACAGGACATACTGACACTGAAATTAGAAATAATGATTTTAATGGAAATGATGAATGTGTTCTTCAAACTTCACTGCTTTGAATGCCTCTTTCAGATTCCTGTTATGCAAATTCAAAGCTGCAAAGTGTCTTCGATGCATGTGCATATTTTCATCTTCTTCACCAATAAACTGTGTATGTTGAGCAAGGCCCAGGAGGCCTGAATATCTCTACACATATTAAAGTCAAAAAACATCCATTCAAATAGCTGCGGGTTCCTCAGCCTTTGTAACCAATAGGGAGCAGACAGCAGAGGTGATAATGCCAACTCAGCACGCAAGACACAAGCTAGTGGTGAACTGTTTCCTGGCCAGAAGCCACTCATCAGCAACTGCATGTCATAAAGTTCAAAGGTTTGACAATAATTCGAGATGTTGGGATACCAGCACAAATACACACACATTGTATTTGCCTGAACACTTAAAATTATGCAGATTAGAAGATTTTATTCCCACAATCAAGTGATTTTTAAAGAATAATTGCACTTTTGCATAGAGGCTTATTATCAACAAATGTCAGTCCTCTGCATCAGTCTCCTGGTATGGCTGCTAATCCAATCATTTTTAATGCTGATTAGTAGAAAACCCTTTTGCAATTGTGGTGCACAGCTGAAAACGATTGTACCAGTAAGAGAGCAAAAAATGTAGCGTGACATTCTTTAGGTTAGGAATGATTTTGCAGCACCATGCCCTACCCCGTGGGCAGCAGTTGATTGGGGCCAATTTCATCCTGATCCACACCTCCAACATGTGTCAGCAATATTTAACCTATTAAGGACCCATTTGGAATAAGTGTTCATAACGCAGTTGGTTTTGCTTCAAAGATCAGGGGAATCTTTGCTATCAAAAACAATCTACACATCCTCGCTGCAGGCTTCTGTTTCCCCTGTGGATGTTCTAAACCCACACTAGCTGGAGAACAGCTGACTTTAATTATTCTACATGCGTTTATGCAAATTAATCAAAGTGAAAGTCACCTACTATGATGATAAAACATGCAGCCTAATGAATTCATATATACTGCTGAGAGTAATTGAGGGAACACTTAAATCACACATTGTATCTTGATCAATATTCAAGTTGGATCTCTTCATTGACAGATTAGTCTTTGAGAACAAAATGATGTAACAGTGGAAAACAAAATCATAAAAAAATAGATTAAATCCAGCTGCTGATTAAGCATGCTGGTAAGACAGCAGCAGCAGTGATGACAGGAAACAAATCTCTCCACATATCACTTATTTGTCAGTTTCCTTCTGCAACACTGGGTTTTGTGGATTTTGCATTCATAGCTAAGGAGACTCAGGACTACCTAATTATATGTAGGCATGTACAGGCTATGCATTTTTAATAAAATAAAGAATCAAAATTATTTCCATGTCCATATTCATCTATTTTTTTTGTCAAAGCCACTGCAGATGAGCTAACGAGCTGCAGGTTGCTGTGTGTCAACAGGAAAAACAAAAATCACAAAAAACAAAATCTTTTGGTACTTTTTATTCATCATGACACAACATGAACAATAAAAGCAGGGCAACAAAATGAAACAAATCTTAAGTCTCCAAAAAGTGATCAAAATTAAATCAGAATATTTTACAGTTATGGAACAAGAGCAGTCAAAATGAGCTCTAAGTAGAGGAGAAAAGAAGACACTGCTTGTCTCAAAGGTCTAACACTGTACAGACGCTTCAACTGACTTATTAAAAAAAAAGTCAGGAAGTGAAATAGAACCTGACAAGTCAATACAAACCACAAGCACTGTTTTTTTTTTATTATTATCTTCACTAAATGCCAAGAAACACGGAGGATTTGTAAAGATTTTTTAAAATAAGAAAACAAAAAAATCCATGAAGAGCTTCTCTACGTTTGGTATGGTAACTGATATCTGGCTGACATCTTGACCAGTAAAATCAGATAAACCAGATGAACCACAACTATCCTTATCCAGCCAAGAGATAGACAGGTAATGGAACAAGAAAAAAAGAAACCAATCCATCTTGCCCTCTCTCCTCCTGTACAGGTTTAATTTATTGTTTTTCTTTAAATAAGCCACTACACATTTGTGGTTCACCTTGTTTTTAAGCAGTGAAGTATCAGGTTCAGGGCAAGGATGGGCGCACTCTTCAGCTTCTTCCTTAACCAGATAGTCCAGCTTCCCCTGTTGAGCGAAACAAATGTCCACAAAATGAAACGTTAGCATGGGCTCCACGACATCCGCTTGTAGCAACGACTGCTGCCACTCAAACAACAGCATTTACAGCCATTTACTAGTCAAATATCCCTGAAGAGACACTGCTAATAATGCACAAAACTATCCATTTACTAGCACAACAGACACTTGAAGTCTTGACTGCATTTGACCAAAATACCCTGAGAGTTTTTAAAAATTTGTTTTCTCTACATTTTCCACAAGTTTGCAACTTAAAGAAGCTCCAAAGGAGCCGCATCAAGTCTAAACCTGAACTACGATATCGGCTTTGCCAAAGAGAAAATGCACTAGATATGTTTTAAAAAAAAAAGTGTAAAATTACAAACACGACCGCATTAAAACCAGAGCAAAGTTGATTTTAAAAACAGCCGAACGACGGCGCCATGGAAACAGCGGCAATTTTCAGTTTGGCAAAGGGACATCAGGCTGGCTGTCTGTGCATCTGTGTGTCTCTGACAATCCTATCAAACGGTTTCCCCAAACATGTTTGAAAGTTAACAAATAGGAAAACAAAGAAGGCACGAGTAAAAAAATAAAATAAAAATGTGTGTGTACACAATCAAGCTTTCAAGTTCATGTTCTGGAGAAGTACACAATTGCTTATTTCTGACAGGCAACAGCATTCAGAAATGGATGTGGGTAGAGAAAGGAGTACCTGGGGTGAGTACCTGCACAGTTTGAGAGTCAGAGAGTATCCATGATTTTTAATTTGCCCTTTTCTCATGTGGTCTCGCTCACAACACCAACGCTGTGTGAGGTATGGAAGTCAGCTGCAATTCATTCGATAAACCCTACCCTCCAGTTAGTTAGGTTACGTTAGGCCCCCCCGGTGCTTTAACACCCCCCCCCAAACACACACTGCATGGCATCATCAGGCACAGTACGCTGGACAACAAATCCATGGCAATTGAGTGATAATTATGGCAAAAATAAACAGCTTCTTTGTGACAAAAACCTTTGATGGAGGCTGCATCTTCGTCTGTGCGTTTACATATGAGTAAACTATTTAGATAAGAACATGTAGACACACAGTGACTGAATTTCCTCCCTATATGGAGCATTACAGCAACAAATAGCAATTATTACATTTTGCTACTTCAAATTTAAAAAAAAAAGAAGCAATAAAATAAAATAAAAATAAAAAAACAGGTAAATACAGGCAGGAAATTTTTATTGGATGAGGTTTTTTTTTCTGCCATTTTGTCCACAAAGACAAATATACATCTATAAGGATCAAAAACCGATACAAAACGAGGGGTACCTCTGGGCATGTTTGCTCAGGACTACACTGGCCTTTCCCTCTTGGCTTTGTGTGAATGATTTCTACCTTCTTCTCATTCATCGGGCCTAGTCCTTCATCTTCAGTGCATACTTATGATGCACTATTCAAAAACAGGATAAAGATATTTGCATATAGTACATAAGACAAAATTATAGGCATTGAACTAAACATAAACAGGGTGGGAGAGCGAGGGTAAGAGGGTGGGAAAGGGAAGGTGGGAAAAGGGAAGGGTGGAGGGTTGGGTTGAGAGCCAGGGGAGGGGTGAGGAGGAGGACGCACTTACCTGAGCCTGATCTGAGGTCCTATCAGATCAGTTTTAATTGGACTGAGTGTCACCTTCAGAATGGAGGAGCTCTTGCTGGCCGTTAAGCAGAGGGGAGGAGGCAGCCGCCTCCGTCTGCATTGGTTCCACTTCCGAGGAAGCCTTGATGGGAGCTGCATCGCCGTCAGAGTGCTTCTCTTTCTTAGAGCTGCTCCTCTCCTCTGTGCCCTTACGGTCTGAGAAAACATGGCATATATTATGCATTAGTAATGCTACCACTTCTCATTTATGGAGTACTGTCCTCCACTGACTGCTCATGCAGTCCAAATGATACACAACTAGCCAGGGCAGCAGAATTCCTTAGCTGTCTTAAAGTCACAAGCTACAGGGACTTATATAACGACCAGCTTCTGTTGTATTTTATATTTTATTAATATATTACTCTTGTACACACAATTTATATACCAAAGCCTCAATAAATAGTCAGGAAGGGGTGATAAAAAAGTGATACCATCAAAGTCTAGTAGACAATGCCTGAGATATAGAATTTACAGCATAGAAGCCACAAACATGGACGCCTGACACAGTAGAAACACGAGAAGCCAAAAACAACTAGACTTCAATGTCTCAGGTCTGACAGGACTGTGTCATCTGAAAGCTTTGCTCTTTGGAAAACAGTTCCCAGTGAATATCAAATTATTTTTGAACTGTCCTGTGCTAGGTAAAACATTGTGTCATCTGTTTTTCGTAAGATTTTCAGAAAACTTGACCTCTGACCTTTACCCCTTAGGTCACGGTCGTTGAGATTCAAACTCATCTGAAATCTTTAATGGATACATTAAACATTGTAGGACACCTTCTGGAGTCGTGGCCAACGTTAAAGTTTGTTGCCAAGGCTGTGGCAACAGCTCGAATCTGCAAAATCAAATATGTGAAGCTGCCGCTGCGATGATCCTCTCAATAAAGAGAGCAGCTAAAAGCAGCTTCTTTTAAATTACTGATATACTGCTTACCTCTAGTTCATCCTCTTTTATTCAGTCTTGCTGAGATTTTTCCATCTCAATCAGACTTTTACCTGGATGAATAGAGGATTAGATCCTTTATTCTAGTTTGGTTTTGCCCAAGTTAAATAGATTCCCTCAAGATATTCGTGAAATAGACCTGAAATAGACACCCCCCCCCCCCCCCCCCCCAAAAAAAAAAAAAAAAAAGAAGGGGGGGGGGGCCCCACCCAAGGCAAAAAGGTGG
>VOQJ01005171.1:27247-37511 GCA_015052665.1 Apistogramma diplotaenia
TGTTTGGTTTTGCCCAAGGTAAAAAGAATCCCTCAAGAAATTCGTGAAATAGACCTGAAAAAGACCCCCCCCCCCCCCCCCCCAAAAAAAAGAAGAAATGGATGATGGATGAGTGGCATTCCCTGATGTAATGTGCTTGTGAAGCTGCAGGACAGCAGTCGAGAAGGAAGCAACAAACACAAAAAGAAAGATGTACCTTTGTCTTTAGATGACCGCTCTCTGTCTCGCTCCTTTTCTCGATCCCGGTCCCGGTCCTTGCTGCGGCTGCGGCTGCGGTGACGGTGAGATTTACGCTCTGAACTGCGTGACCTCCTCCTGTCCCGACTGCGGGAGCGTCGTTTTCTGTCAGAGCGCTCGCGGCTGCGCCTCCTCTCCCTGTCCCGGCTCCTGCAGAAAAAGGGAGAATAAGCCAATATGGTGACAAGAGAAAGGTGGCCTTGATTTAAATAAATTATTTTTTTAATGTGTCTGTACAAATTCAAGCTCAACACTAAAGTCATACCTGCTACGTTTGCGTTCCCTGTCCCTGTCCTTGTCTCTGCTCCTGGACCTCCGGCGATCACGGGATCTGCTCCGTTTCCTGTCTGATGCTCGACTGGAGTGGCGGCTGCCGGAGTGGCTTCGACGTGCCCGCCTATCCCTATCCCTATCCCTATCCCTCTCCCTATCCCTCTCTCGGTCCCTGTCCCGCTCCCTGTCTCTCTCCCTGTCTCTTTCTCTGTCCCGTTCTCTCTCTCTTTCTCTCTCCCTCTCACGCTCTCGCTCCCTTTCTTGTTCCCTCTCCTTCTCCCGCTCCTTTTCGCGCTCCTTCTCCTTCTCTTCACCCTCTTTGCGCTTTTTCTCCCTCTCCTCCCTCTCCCGCTCCCGATCTTCTCTTTCTCTTCTGAGGGCTGGGTTTTCACCCTGAGGGTCTTCAGAGCGACGGCGCAGTTTTTCCTAAAAAGATGAAGAGTGAGGGGGGAAAAAAAAAGCATTACAGACCATTTCATTTCTGACAGTAACAGTGAGTTTTAAACAAGAGCCAAAGTTAAACTTGGTCTCTGAATCACTCGTTCATGCAGTTCAAGTTTGTAAAAATGTTCTAGACAGAATGACAAAGTCCTGTTACCTTGAGCTCCTCTACAGTGGATTTGATCTTGGCATAGCCCATGTGTTGCTTGCCCATTAAGTGGTCATCCACTCGGGACTGTGCGTCACCCACGATGAGGAAGGCCCCACACACCTCACACACTTCCATCTGTTTCTCCTGGGCCGCGAAACTCTCAATCGTCTGGATTGAAGGAACACACACGTGTGATTAAATTTTAACACATTTCTGACTGCCCAGTCACACTAATTTCACCGTAAAAGCACTTCTAAGAAAACTGGCTACACTGAAAAATAACTTGCCAGTTAAGTTTGAATTGAATGATTTGTATTTCAAATAGAATTAAACTCACGTTTGCTGGCTCACTGTATTACATGAGCAGCACCTACTATCTTGAGCTGTGTTTGTAGGCCGATTAGCCCGGGGTAAGCTGACTCACCGAGGGGGTGGAGCTGAGCAGCTCCCTCTCCTCCTTCAGTTGCTCCACCAGCTTCATCATCCCCTGGGCCTCCTCCACTCGGCCCTCCGAGCCCAATTCCTCAATCTGACAAAAAGCAAACAATCGTGAGGCGTGAATATCATATCAGGAACCTTAGTTTATACAGCGTGATCTGTGACGCACTCGGGGAAAATGATCTGACACATATTAGAATAGAATAGAACAGAATAGCCTTTATTGTCATTATACAGGAGAGGAGACACTCACATATCAGGTTCTACATTAACACTGGCAAATCTTCCAGTTGTTTCTCAAACACAAAAAATTTACAAATTTCTTGCAAACCTGCACAACCAGGTCTTCAATCTTCTCTGTTAGAACCTGGATCTTCTCCTCATTCTTTCCTGACGGACCGGGGCCCTGCAGAATGAATACGCACACTTAATTCGCTGCATCCCAGGCAGAAACAAGTGGGTAATGTCATTTTTAGACTCGTGACTTGCACTATGGTCCAAGATGACAAAACAATGACAAAACGACCAACAGAGGAGTTTGAGAATAATGTTGACAAATCAAAAGCACAAACCCCTGCATTCTGCTGAGCCTGGGAAAGAGCAAGCCGGGCATGTCCTCTGCGGATCCGTCGTTCCACTTCTGCCAGGAGGGACTGCAGATAGCGCAGGAAGTCTCGCTCGTAGCCCTCTTTCATGAAGCGAGAGCTTTTCTCATACCTGGATATAATGACGTAGAAGTGGTTTGTTATTAGTAAATATCAAGACCCCAAAAAAAACAATGTATCAAGCCACAATACGAACTTACATTTTTCGTAGATTTTCATCATGGATTTTCTCACAAGGACCTGAAAAACCAAACCAAACAAAATATTGTTAAACTGTTGTTTATCTGGATTCCCATTAAAACAATCTGACAAATCCAAAGGGCTTTATACAGATTTAATAAATAAATATATGCATATAATGCAGCTCTTGTTGGATTGAAATACATTTATTAACGCATCTTCAAAGTTCCCAACTTACCCAAGTCAGAGCGGGTGTTTGTGAACAGCTCAGCGGGGCAGAAACCACACAGATAGTATCGACAGACCTTAATAGAGGAAAACATTTAAAACAGCATTATTTAAATTGTTAGTCACACTGGGTAAAGTGACAGCATGTAACATGCAGTAACTGGAAGTAAATGAGCATGGCTGGTAAAAACATGTAAGCAAACACACAATATTAAAGTTATCTCTTTTAGTGTTTAATACATTTACCTTTACATTTGGTGATTTTGACGCTTTATGTATGAAATGTGCTACATACATACAGTTGCCTTGTCAAATAACCCTCCATAGGACATCACAGTGCCCGTTTATTGAATGCAGTGAAGCAAAGCGCAGCCTTTAGAGACCTATCAGGTTGTTGTAGACCCTTTCCCATATTAACAAACGTAATCAATGTACCTTTCTACAGTCCATCTGTTAGTCCAACACTCGCTAGCAACCACGCTGAAACAGAACGAGCTGCTAAACCACCGAGACCACCTTTAGCATGAGCAAATCATGATGCTAATCTCGCTAACACGCGTGCTCAACAGTACCCACTCAAATTCCCGCTTCACGCCAATTCCGTGTGTGAGCCACGAATTTTTTAATTTCTTGACAGACTGCTTAAATCAGCAAACCCCCCCGCCTGACACACACGATCATTTTGGACACCTCACAGCTAAGAGGTTTTAAAATTAGCTAGGCTAAAGGTAGCTAAAATGCTAACTTACGCTCTCGTCGTCCCACCGCACGTTGGATCGCTTCTCGTCGGGGGCCAAGTTTCTATCTCGGCCCATCAACTCGTCAAGTAACTGGGCGGCGGAAAGCATTTTCCCTCCAAGAATGTAGCCTTGATTTAAAGCACTACAATAATATCCAGAAGGGCCACCTCACACCATCTAGTACGTGAAGTACTTCTAATCAAAATGGCAGACCTTGTTACAACAACGCCCGCTCGCTTGCAGTCCGACTGCAACCAGCCCAGAAGCTGCTCCTGCGGCCTCTGAACCGGAACCACAAGTCTGACACAGTGTCCGGAGTTCAAAACTTAGCATAGTGCAGTGAACTTTCACTATTGAGCCAATAGAAAAAAGTCTGTAAGGGGGGGGGAGGGTGCACCTGCTATTTTTTTATGTTAATTAGAAACAGAATTAGAACCTGCATGGTTATGTCTGTTTTATTTTGAAGTTTTCAACGGAAGCGGCTTTACAGCACCGTGTTTGTGTATGTTTGTCTTTTTCTTCCATAGCCACAAAAACACAACCAGCACACTCACACTGTAAGTCTAATTTGTCAGTGGTCTTGTTCTATGAGAAGCACATTAGTTTGTATATAATACAGCTCGATACTGATCAGGCATTTTGTAGCTGATTAATGATTAATGTGGTTATTAACCCCCCCCACACACACACACACACACACACATTTTTCATTTTTCCTTCTAAAACTCATCTAATTTGGGATAGAAGAAAATGATGATTTCATCCAGTCCTGCTTCCCTTGGTAAACTGGGTCTAACCAGAATCGAGAGAAAAGCAGGAGGCCCCTGGTGAGCAGCTGAGCAAAAAGAAAAAGTGTCTCATTTGAAAAACAGACACCTTGCAGGTCCACAGAGCCTCAAATGCTGTCTGTAAGAGCCAGATAGTGGTGGTGTGTGAAGGGGTTCATAAGACATCACCCAAAGATGTTCAGAGATGAACTTGTGTTATTTAGTACTCGAATTGGATCTTTTTTTTTTTAAATGTTGGTGTCCAAGGGTGAGATTAAACCCGCTTCAAACTCAGTTTTATTCTAATCACAACAAACACACCTGTGAAGCTTTTATGACTGCATCTTTCACAGTTGCAGTACTATGGCATCATCAAAAACTATCTCAGGCACACAGACTGTCAGATTTGGGTACTGCCAGAGTACTTTGTGGTGCTGCCTGCCTGCCTGGTAGAGTTTGATGGATAAATGTATATTTCAGTAGCTTCACTGTTGACCAAACATTTATTATTGCAAGTGCACATCTATTTCATGTTAATATCAGTGGTGGTTGTCATAGGAAATCTCTCACTACAGATCACAGTGTTGTCTGTGAACATCATAGTCCACAGAGACTCCTGCCTGACCTCATCTGTCAGCCTGACTATCACCCCTGCAGATAAGACCCATCTGTCACTCCTACTGCACACCTCACCCCTGTCTCACTGTCCTCATGCACATCCTGCACCACCCTCATTCTTCTCTACCGCTCTTGTCTTGCTCATGCACGACCCTGTCATATCCATTCTCTAGATCCACAAAGACAGTGAAGCTCCTTCGGATTTAGGATGAAGACATACTGCTGCTCGTTAATTGTAACCTCTGTCCTTAGATCTGACAGTTTATTCCATATCTTCATGATATGGTTCACCAACTTTATCTCAATGCACTTCTCCATTCTTCAGAAGTCCTCTAATTCTCCAGGATTGTATTAAATATTCTGGTTTAAAGGTCCGCTGCCCTCTCTCTTAGACATCGCCATACCTCCACATGCAAGTCATCTGGACCAGCTGACTTTCCACTCTTCATAGCTGCCCTCATTGCCTCCTTACTAATCATCTGCATTGCCTGATTCACTATCTTTCCTCCATCTGTCCTCCTCTCACATTGTTTTCATTTATAAGCTCCTCAAAGTACCCCCTCCACCTTCTCAACACACATTCTCTACTTGTTACTACATTTCAACTTGTATCCCTAACCGCTCTAACCTGCTGCACATCCTTTCCAGTTTGATCTCTCTGTCTAGTCATTTTCTCCCTCCTTAGTGTCCAGCCTCACATACAACTCACTATAAGGCTTTTCCTTTGCATGTGCTGTACACCTAGAATCCCAGCACTCCTGACTACTTTCTCCATCACCCTGCCAGTCCCACTTTTTTATTGCTGACCTCTTCCTTTGAATACTTTCTTGTACTTCCTCATTTAACCACCAAGTCTCATTGTCGTCTTTCTTTCAGTTTCCCTCACCGCTCATAAGATCTCAAACTGTAATTCTTTAAAATTGCTGCCCTCCAGCAGGGTGGTTTCCCTAAAACGATCTTACGCCTAAAGTGCGCTCGTGTGGGATCATGGATCGTTGCTTCCCTCTCGTGGCCTATTGGGGAACTGCAGCGTAGAAAAATGTATTGAAAGTTATATCAGTAATTGTATAACTTTATTAGAATTAATATAAATACAATAGTAACTGGAGTGTATCATCGTTAAATAATCAACAATTTATTTTTTATTTTTTTGAGTAGGTTATAAGTGTAAAATTGTCTAGGGAGGTTTATTTCAGCGGGGCAACAACACGTGTGAGTCAAAAACAGTTAAAGTACCGTCAACTTTATATCACACGGTAATTTCACACAATTTACGTGAGGTTAACAGACAAACATAGGAGCTACGTGATTATTCAGAGGGGAACTAACATTTGTGCTAAGTGTTGTCACATCTAAAGATGCCCCCCCACCTCTCCGATGAGGCGGCGGTGTTTTTGGCAGTGCACCGACGGAGCTCTGGCACTGCTGCTTGACTGAATGAGTGTATAGCGAGTGCATGTGGCGGTACTTTATCGCGAACTAACAGCAGAAATAAACGGCGAGGACACAACTTGCTGTGTGAACGCCAAAGACGGTCAACACGTAGTTGAAAAACCCAAAGCGGTTTGCTGCTATAAGCTAGCATCTCGTCAAGCTAGCCAGTAGGTAAGGTTAGCCTTGTAGCTAATGTTAGCTGTTACCAGCGTGCCCGTCTGTGTAATTTGCTAATTAGTATTGGCAACACAATTCGCGTGGCCTTTGCCTATCCTATGGTCTCACGTCGCTAGCTGTATGTACCAAAATGTCCACAAATTCGCTGGATAAAGAACTACAGGAGCAGCTGAGAGAGGCGTCTGCCATCGGGGATATCGATGAAGTGCGGGCATTAGTGGAGAGTGGAGTTAATGTCAATTCACAGAATGAAATCAACGGATGGTGAGTGTTTTTGCTTTTTCTTTTTTTTTAGCGAATGATTTCAGTATTTGGTCGCTACTGCAGCCAACCAGCGTAATTTTGCTTCAGAAGTTGAGTGCAGACATTGTAGAGCAGAGCTGCTGGGATTTAAAAATGCTCAGCGTTATCCTATTACGCCAAGCAGGGCTTGTTAATCAGCCGGCGCTGCCACTTTTAGCAGTCTTGCACAAACAAGCAAATGAGCAGCGACTCGAGGAAAGTCAAATAAAATGTGGCTGCTTCCACTACAAGCCTGTTCTCCTTGCCATAGTTTGTGTTTCTGAGGTCTGTAATTAAACTAACCTGATTATTAGGCAATATTTTCACGCTGACGCGCAACATGATTTACCCACAAAAAGATAAGTAAGGTTATGTCGTTTGCATCTTGGTTTAAAGTAATATTGTTTTCTCATTTTGCATGCCAGTGGCACACAACTACACAGATTATTTAGAGCGTGTGTGACTCCAACTAGTGCACTTGGTCACTGGTCAGCTTGTCGTTTTAGTCACTTGAGTAATTTTATCAACATTTGTTGCCATTTTTCTTTCTTTTCTTTACGCCATTAAACTGTTTTGTTTCTCCAACAATCCCTGCAGGACGTGCTTACACTGGGCGTGCAAGAGGAATCACAAGCACATAGTGTCCTACTTACTCAGTTGTGGGGCAGACAAAGACATCCTCACGGCTAAGGATGAGTTAGCGTCACAACTGACATCCAAACCGGAGATCAAAAGACTATTAGGAGGTAAATACAACATTTCTCACTCTGTAGCACTGTATGGTTCTCGGGCACGTTTTAAGGAAATAATCCTCTCTTTTATGATCATTATTGCAACAGTTGAGGTGGAGGAAGTGCCTGAATTGAAGGAGCCCGAGTTGCCAATCGTCCCCAACTACCTGTCGAACCCGCCCTTTATGTTTTCCAAGATGGACAAGAAGTCAGAGGTCATTCACCTTACACAAAACGGTTCTGGAGAGCACACTGAAGACACGCAGAGCGATTCAGCGGCCGTTTCACCAACGCACGAGCCTCGGAAATCGCAGAGCCTCGTCTTCGAAGCCTCCGCTTCTCCCCCCAATCCCACGGTCAACCACAGCCAAGCCCAGGCTGGGGAGTTCATTCCTGTGAACGAGCAGAACGGCGTTTCACCCAGCACGGCTGCTTCCCACAGTCACACTGTCGTTAACTGCACAGTGCCCATGGACTTATCAGTCGAGCCTCACCTTGTCAACCATGCCGACTACCCGCACACGGTGGCGCACAACGGCACCATGTGTTCCCCTCCGTTGGCCTCACCCAGTCCTAGCTTGGCTAGCAACAGCGGGAGCCAGGTCCAAGCCCCGGTGGCTAGCACAAACCCGACTGTGAGCAGACAGCAGTCTATCCCGCAGCAGCTGAGTTATGGCCAGGGTGGTGGTTCCATGCCAGCCTTCCAGCCTTTCTTTTTCACCAGTACCTTCCCTGTCAATGTCCAAGGTGGGTTTACTGCAAATTATGTCTTATTACAAATAAAAGATAAAACTCTGGCTCAGGTTTGTGGTGATTGATTATCACAAGTATCAGCACGTTTTTCTGATTCATATGATGTGCTGTTTACTTGTTTATATCTTGTTTGAGCTCACAAACAGAAACATAAACCCAACAACATGGATTATTTCTACAATGAACTGTGTGCTGTAAGGATTGCTTAGCTGACAGTAGTGACTTTCTTCATTTCTTTGAGGTTGCTTAGCAGCTAGCGGAGCCCCATTAAATTACTGCACACTGCTAAACACCTGCTGGCGTCAGGCTCGGCAGGGGCAGGACAGAGCCCGGCTCTTTGAGACTTTATTTGTGAACGTCCTGGCAGTAAGGCTTTCATGTGGCATGGCTGTGTGGGTCTTTGTTTCGCACAGACAATATCTGTGTGACATCATCGACCTGTTAAACCAGAAAGGGATCTTTTGTAGCATATTTACACAACCCAGCGTTCGTTC
Organism: Apistogramma diplotaenia; assembly: GCA_015052665.1. Taxonomy (NCBI): domain Eukaryota; kingdom Metazoa; phylum Chordata; class Actinopteri; order Cichliformes; family Cichlidae; genus Apistogramma; species Apistogramma diplotaenia. The sequence goes on from VOQJ01005171.1 coordinate 35,797, forward strand.
TTTATAAATGTACTTTAATCAGAAATAAACAGACCCTTAATATTGTTCTGGTTCTTTCTCTAGAGTTGGTACTGAAGGTGCGTATCCAGAACCCCAACGCACGGGAGAACGACTTCATTGAGGTGGAGCTGGACCGCCAGGAGCTCACCTATCGGTCCCTTCTGCGAGTGTGTTGCCGTGAGTTGGATATCAGCGCTGAGCACGTGGAGAAGATCCGCAAGCTGCCGAACACCATGCTGAGAAAGGTGCGGACAGGACAGCTCGCTTACCGTGTACAGATTGATGATGTTGCACAGTGGAAGAATTTTCTCTATCGCAGCAACTTCCACGTCTAAAAGCATTTCAGCTATTTTAAAGACTCCTGCGCTTGACTGCAGCCATTATTGTCTTTTCAGCTCTGCTGCCGATACAGAGCAGAGTCAGATTTTTGCTCATTTTTGATAAAATCTGGCTGCGACGCAACAACAGAGGTTGTTTTGAATATTATAGGTTGGCAGGTCCTGTGCTGCAGGTCCTGTGCTGCAGGTCCTGTGCTGCAGGTCCTGTGCGATATCTTCAGCTACAGAGTAATTTCATGCTAAACACACACCATTCCTAAATGCATGAAACCACTCTTCGGCCTACGTGCCATACATAACGCAGCCTTATTATCTGCCTGGTGCAGAAATGCCACCTGTCCTGTTAGGCTCTAAATATATTCAAACAATTCAGTTTTCAGTCTGTCTCTGCTTTCCTCTCTCTGACTCATGCATGTGACACTCTCGAAATCTCTTAATCAGTAGTTTGTGCGTCACCTCATCAGTACACTGCGTTGTGTGTCCTTTGTGTCCAAATAATGACAAATCCTTGTGAAAAGATAGGAGCTTTTTTCATGTAGGGGTGCAACAAGTGGTTCATTTTCTCTTCTGATTCAGTGAAAGCTCAGAAAAAGCCACAATACAAAGTGTCTGAAAGTGGCTCCCATCAGGCTGTGCTGTCGGCTAACCAAGCTGCACTTTGTGGTTTAGCATGAATATATTCATTTAATTAGGAAATAATTCTGATTCCATTTTTTGTCGTATCTTCGGTACTTCACAGATGTCCATGAAAGAATATATTCATAATTGTCTTCAAATCTGAAATCGAACTTGTTGTAACGGCAGGGTTTGATTTTAAATGCAAGTGTCCCTCTTCTGTCCAGGACAAGGATGTGGCTCGGCTGCAGGACTTTCAGGAGCTGGAGGTGGTGCTGGAGAAAGCAGAAGGCCTGTCTCTGTTCTCTGGTGCTGGGGGCCTCACAGACCGACCCTGCTACAACATGAAGGCCTCCCGCCTCACCTATTAGAGCTCCCACAAAGCTGGAAGTCTCCCTGCTTACAATGGGCTTCTGTAGCTACCCTCAAGCAACCATAACTAGTTGCCTGCCCAGGTCTCTGTTTTGTTCAGCTTTGGTGTTTTTGCCAGTTTCCTAACTGGGAATTCTTTGGGTTTTTTTTCTCCTTTAAACTGTAGCTTACTGTCTGCCTCCTGTCCTCCTCTGACCCTCCTGCTGCTTTTGTGTACCCAAACCAGTTCTGAGTGATTACTGATGCATGGTGCCCTCAGTGACGTGCAGAAGTATTTGGGCACCTCCTTTTTTTTTTTTTTTTCCCGTCTTTCTTCCCCTTTTTTTTTTCCCAAGGCTCCATTAGGCCAACAAAGGGGGCCATTGGCTTCTTTTCTTTTTGGGGTGGCTT
>VOQJ01005172.1:6738-39013 GCA_015052665.1 Apistogramma diplotaenia
CTCATTCAATCTGCTTTAGAAATTACTGAGTGCTATTGATGTACTGAATCGAAACCATAGCAGGAGTGAAGGCTGTCATAAATTGATCGTCTTGGACACCAGCTCAAACTCTCGGGTCTATATTTATGTCAAAGCATTGATTTAACGTGGACTGCCAAAGGTCCGCCTATGTAGAGCAAAATTTGAAGAAAAATCTGTCAGTGATGTAAGTGGTTGATTCAGCCTCAGAGAGTAACTCCTGCAGTCAATCATAAAACCCTTTAGAGGACTTGAATTTTTCAGATGGATGAATATCTGGATACAAAATAGAAGGGAGCCAGATGTGACCCTGGAACAATTCCCATCATTTTCTCTCTACTACAGTATCAAAAATAAAGGATGTTCTGAAGCCGCTCTTGGTTGAGCTCCATTCTTTTCCTTTATTAGTTTATCATTGCAGCAAAGAATTTTATAAACAAGATCTGTGTGGATTTTTCATGATACATGTACTCATTCATATCTACATTCAAAGTGGTTATACTGAGAAAACTATCTGCCTAGCTGAGTTCTTTGTTGCCTTGTCTCACAGTTGCATGTTTACAGTCTTTGACTGTGGTGGAGTTCCATGTGAAGGAACCAGGTAGGTCATGGGGGTGTGTGTGCAGCATATCAGGGCGCTGGACATCCTAGACAGTGAACCAGTACATCACAGTGCTAACACAGTCAGACATTCACACTTGCATCCACACCTCTGGTCGATTCAGATGATCTTTCTCTAACTGTGATCTGATTTGAGTGTGGGATAAATCCACAGCACCTGGAGAAAACCCATAAAGACACAAAGAGAACAGGCAAACTCCACAGTGCTGAGGTGACAGTGCTAATGAGTGTCTTTGAATTTTTTTACATTTGACTCAGTCAAAAAATGTCACTATCTTTCCTCCACTTTTTCAGATTTTCTTTAACAGTGAAAGGGCATTTTATTGTCTAGCACACCAGGCTGTGAGGGATGACTGAAAAATGTTCATTGTGAAGTATTTCTTTAACTGAATGTTGACCCTTTTCTCTAACAAAGCTTTTGCACCAGCAGTTAAAATCATGAGAAATGTCAGCAGCAATGCAATTACAGGTGGCATGCACCCTCTCTTTTGCACAGCTGACACAAGAGGGAGAATTCATGCGGAAAATTGCATTTTTTTTATGTTGCCCTCATACTGAGTGGCTGTAACATGTATGCAAATTCCGGTGTCTCAGAACACTTCTGTCACTGATTTGCAAGGTGTTCAAAAGGGCTTAAAATAAAATATTTTACGACTGTTTAACATATGTACAGTATGGTGTGTAATGTACATGCACTGGGAGGTACATCTTTGAGATTATCTGTTTTAATATTGGCCACAATGGATGGTAATGTTCTGAGAGAGCAGCCTTAATGTGTTCCCACTGCTAATGCTCAGATTACTACCCGCCTTTTATGATGCCTCCTGACCCCCTCCTGCAGAAACATGGTGTACAAACATAATATCTTTTGTCATTAAAGTACCACAAGAATGCTGCATAGACTGATACACTGCTAATGTCCTTCCCCGTTTGCTCTCTGGTGAGGAAACATTAGACTCTCTTTCTGTGAATATGAGGAACTTCACACGGCTTTGTCTGAGGTGCGCGTGTCAGTTATTATCAAGACATTTAGATAATGGACAGAACCGGTAAGTACATACTCTATAGACAAAAATCCTTTTAAAAAAATCCCAGAACACGACCAAAATGGTACCTCAGCCATATTTTGAAGCATTTAACCATGTTCTTTCTGGGTGGTGAACACTTGAAATCCACCGGCTGCTCAGTACCTTTCTGCAAGGAGTTTGCCTGTTCTCCATGTGTCTGTACGGGTTTCATCTGGCATTCCAGCACTCCAAAGACATGCATATTACTATTAGACCTAGAACTGGATGCATGCTAGCCATGCATGAAAGTTAATGTTTTTGCTTTATAGTAGCATTTCTCTCACTGCCCTTAAATCAGTGAAGATGCTGTGACCAAAAACACAAACACAGACCGAACGTCTGCACTTTCCGGCAAAATGAGTCCAGCAGTGCAACATTACACATCAATTCACTGCTCGTCTTCTACAAGCCGTGATCGTTCTGAAGACTACAATTCTTTTCTACGTGATTAACCTCTTGCTCCCAGATGTCGATTGTGTCCCAGATTGGAATAACTTCCACTAATCAGCCATTCTCAGGTCCATACTGATTTCTCTCCTGATGTGATCTGCAGCATATTGAGGCTAAATCTATATGGAATGCATTATTCATACCCCCCAATACAAGCCCCATGAATTGATTTATGATCATAGATGAATAATACATATATAAATTGGAGCAGTGAATCTACAGCAACTATAAATTTTCCAATTCCTTTTCCTTATGAAGCCAGAATAACAGCGGGGAGCATGAAACTTAATGCTATGGTCTCCAATCCCTCTGATTACCTACTGTAGACCCCCAAACTTCAGTTATTGCACACTTGGAAAAGGCATAACTGCAAGCATTTTCACTTTAAATAGAAAAAAAATTCAAGTTTTGCACCTTTGATGTCATTTTCTTCATATGTAATTGGTACACGTGGTTAATGTGGTTTCTCTTCGCAGTCTTCTTGTACTCTTATCATTACTCCTTGCTGCTACAGCTACAGATTTCTTTAGCTCATTGCTCTCAGGGATTTGATCAAGCAATAACACTCATGTGAATGACATGTGGCTTTAATAATTGGTGGTTGCCAGGACACGTATCCCCCGCTTCTGTTGTGATGCACGTTGAGGGGAATGGAGGTCAGGAAGTGAGAGACGCCGCAGGTAGCTATTCTTGGCCTCGGCTTCGAGTCCTTCACGTTCCCTAATTGCCCAAGTTAACATGTGACGAAAGATGAACAGCAGCCCTTACGTCCAGCAAGGCAAATGGCAAAGCAATGGACACGTGCTTCACATGGCGGAAGAGAACAGTTTATATGTTGACATTTACAACCTAATTAAAACCAACAAGGGAAATGATCCTCACAGGGTCAGATTCTTTATTCACACAAGCAGTTAGACACAAAATGAAGCACACGAGCGCTCGCACAGACAACGGCGCGATCCTGCACACGGTTTAAGCACTCCACACGTTTGCTAATCCCACCCAGCTGGAAAACTCGCTCATTTGAATCGCTAAAATCCTAAGATGATTAAAATATATTACCGTGTCAGAGAAATTCATACTCGTAATATTAAAGATGCATATATGCACATAAATTCCCCCAACCCCCCCACGTTTTGATTAGGAGATGAGAGAAAAAAAAATTGTAGGTAACAAATAAAATGAATCAAAGGTGGAATTTTAAACAGTGTAAAGTTGTTATAGGAATACATTTGCACATCATTGCAGTATTTGTTCACAAGCACAGACTAAACTACCCGGGGCGGAGCAGAGTCTGCTGTCACATCTAACTTATCAAGCAGGAACGTGCCTCACAGCCACTTGTTTCAGTTTTTCTATGGTAATAGAGGACATGAACTGAACTCTAGTTCTTCAGGGTGAAGGACTTTTTTTTCCTCCTGCAAAGTGCATGAATTGCACTGCAGTTATCTTCTGTCATCTGATGTGACACTTGATTGGAAACCAGTATAAAGAAAATCGGATCTACAATAAACTTTATTCAGTAATAAATGCCCTTTAAGTCCTTCCCTTTAAAGAACAGTACCATGTAGACCCCACATATCCCCATGCTCACATGCTTGCTGTGATGAACTGCCATGTTTTGCTTACTCCCGTTCAGACACTGTATGGTGAATAAAGACAAAATGACATGCAACAAACCAGTCCTGCAGTTTATTGTTGTTCATTTAGTTAGTTGAGAGCAAAATTATGTTCATAAATAAAATTCTGTGCACGTCTACGCACCTGTTTTTCCACATGCATCCACAATTCGGCTTAAGAAACCAATAGGTGTTTGTTTAGCACATGTTAATCATTCACAACTGGCTTTCCCTATCTTATTGTCATGGGTAATTGGCTATGCAGCACATGGAAACCAGAGACCTGGAGGCGACACAGAGGAAGCGGCACGCTGGGATGGAAGAATCTGCGATCGCTGAAGCGTGTCAAACATTTTCCCTTTTCCCTCCATTCAATTACTGCATCTTGTTTATTTATTAATTTTTTCCTTCTCCTCAAACCGCAAACAACCGTCGCAACCATCTCTATATATTTTACATTTAAAAATGCGCAACTTCAACACGCAGGCCTTCCCTCCATCTGTCTCGCCTTAATTTTACCTCTTTATTCATACTCCCACTCAATCAGACAGTGAACCCATATCTCGATTAGACCTCTGGAAATGCCTGTGCAATTTCCTGGAAGATTATAGTGATGGATTTACACAATATCAATCAGAGCAAAGATGTGGCTCAAAATAGCCCCTCCACTTCTGGCGGGAGCTGTTTTTGAGCAGTGGTCAAAGTTCATATTTGCTCGAGTGCATTCTTTAAACACATCATGTAAAGTGCATGTTTTTATTTGTATGCAACAAGCAGTTACAATGATTAAAAAACTAGTGGACCTCCTGACAGCAGTTACTGTAGCTCAAATCCAGGTGAGCCATTCCCTTCTAATTTGACTAGTTTTTCACTTGCTTCCTTCAACAAACTACTCTCGATGAGGTCACATCCCTCTGACCTCGGGGCATTATTACCCTGCAATCATGTGTTGCTCTGCATGGCTACATTTGTTATTTCTCGTTGACAGCCTAATGTTAGAAGAAAGCAATTTTACCTGATGAATGATCATAAGACTGGAAGAGGCTATATCAGCATCATGCCTCACCAGTGAATTATGCGCAACAAAATCCCATAGATGCCTGAACCAGCTGCCCCACAATACCTGCCTTCTCAAACCAGCTTTTATACACTGCGTGTTATTGCCAGAATGTGCATGAATCCTATTCATTACCATGGTGTTTGCATGCCTTCTTAAATCAAATGGGCCGTCAGTCCTTGCATTACAATGTTGTCATGAAAAACTGTTGACTTATTTTTAAGCAGTATAGGTTGGACAACTGATTCATGGGTCTCAGGCCATTCATGATCACAGAAATCAATGGGGGCCGCTCCTCCGGCCCGCACTTTGTCTGTTGGCAGCAATAGGGATAATGTGTCAAAGTGGGCCTCCTCCATCTTGTCACTTTAAGTGCAATCAATAATGCTTCCCCACCAACCCGAACGCCTCTGAATACCAGCCCTCCCCTCTCCCTCCACTAGGCTGAACATTTCAATCAATATTTGACTGGGGGGGCTAAAACATCTGCAGGAACAACAACAGAAAAAAAGGCGAGGTAGAATTAAATGCCTTACAATATACCGAAGACGACAACTACATGCTGCAGGAAGCGTCTCTGCACGACCAGAAATGTGATGAAAACAGAAAAAAAAAAATCACGTTTGCGACGTGTCGATTTTACATGCTTCGAGTCTCAGCAGAAAACAATTTCACAGCCTGCCATAATTAAACAATTAAACTGCTATTTAAACCAAACTCACTTTGGCGAATCAAGCGCCACATCGCAGCTCAATCGCTGCTACAGCACAAGTATCTGAAGGAGATGCTTTTTTTTTTGTCTTTAAACACAGTTTTCCCGCAGTGTTTTGCAGTGTGAATATGTTGTCCCGACAGCCTCATACATCACCGTAGACAATCCTCAATGTATGGCTGCCGTCGGCTTCCAGACGGGTCCAATCAATAAAAGCTAGCCCCTGGCCAACGTATCTGTAAATTAGTCTACCTAAAAAATTCAACAAGCCCAGAGAGCGGTTAGATGTGTGCACATAGGTGTTTGGCCCTGGAAACGATTGTATTAATTGCCTCGGGGATTATGAGACACAGACCTCCACTCCCTCATGCATATTTGACACTTCTAGCAGCACACTCTCAAGCCCCTGTTGCAGCTAATGGATGGTGTTTGGCGCAGTGTTGCATATGTATTAGCTACCAACTTATGAGTGGGTATGCAGCGAGCACATCCCCATGCACGCCTATCTGTCTGTGCTAGTGTGTCGTCTGTTATCTTGAGCCAAGCAGGGTAAGTGCAGGGCCGGGTGGTCAGGTTGCTGGTTCCTAATTGGTATGACTACTCCCACTACTCTTGCCCTCAAAGGCTGGCACTGCCCTCCTCTCTTAATCTGTGCCAGGGATTTGGCTCGCTTGACACTCAACTGACCTGACAGTCCTTTGGGTGTCTGTTGCAAACAAATACACACACACACACACACACACACACAAAATTCTAAATGGATGACTGTACAGACACTTAACCACAAGAACTCCGGCACAAAGAGGCAAACTCTCATGCAAATGTGAGACACAGATATGCAGTCACTCAGACAAGAGCACGCACACATCAACGAAAAATCACAGTTCAAAGAGCCGCAACTCCATTTGAGATATGTTTCTGGACAGCATCAATGTGATGCAGGGGGAGAGCTCTTGACAGCGTTGTTAGGGGAACGGCATCAAACAGTGGTGTGAGTATGTGTGAGTATGTGCAGATGCCATATCTGCTGATAATGTCCGCACGCAGCCCTTGAATGAGAAGTGAGGCTGTTGATATCAAGTACTTGCACATAGCTATACATGGTGTCATTTCTGTCTGAAGAGCTCATCTGGCGCAGCAGAGCAACATGTGATCTGATGGCTTTTGAAACTTCTGAACACGATGCACAGCCCTAGAAACATATTCACGTCTAGTCAAATATGCAAATATTTTATTAAGGGAGGCTGGCGGGGAAAATATGCTACAAAATCATAAAAATTCTTCAAACAAATGACTGACAATGATGAAGGAATAGCTTCAGCCTCTGATTACAGGGGAAAAAAAGCGTCAACCCCCACAGCAAGGAGCAAATTGGTGGATTAGTAGCTATAAAGCTAATAAAGTGACTAAAGCAGTGAAGCCACAGTCTCAGCACCACCGCAGATGCAAATGTGCTTCATATGAATCTGCATTTAAGTAACAATCGCTTATCTTAAAGCTGCATCAGTGGATAATGTAGTCAAGGAAACAAGACAACATTGACATATTATTACTATATGAGGTTATATTTGCACAGCAGACATTGGCATTAACTTGCCACCATCCTTCTAAAACTCAAAAACAGCAACAAAAAAAAAATAAATCACATCCTTGTCTGGAGTGATACTAAGTTCAATTAGTTTCTCATAAATTCTGGCAACAAAAAAAAATGTGAATGAAAACTTACCTGTGAATGCCTGGATTTTCTGAGTCTTTGCTCAAGAGTTCAGTGTGATTGTAGCACAAAAAATATGTAGAGAACGTGAGGATCCTAATTTCACTTCAATTCACTGTCGAGGACTCATATGTAACTGTGGTAACACTCATGGAAAGTAAGAAAACTGTCACATACACGCTTCAATAATGGCTCAAGGATACTCTTTGAATTAAGTTACCTCAGAAATGTAGGTAATAAACAGGCATGAATGCAGAGAGTGGGAGTGATATTTCACTACAATATTTGAAGAGATGGGTCATAAATTTGAAATGATTCACTTATAAAGTCAGAGCGGAGGATGAGTTAATCTCTTCTGGGGCTTTGACTTGGTCTGAGTAATAAGTGAACTCTATCGCTGCAGAGTCAGAGTGCATCCGTACTTACAGCGAGTGTTAAGCAGTCTGTTGGGCTCTCTCGTGCTCGGTTGACATATTCTGAGTGTCCGTTTAGCGCAGCACCAGAGAAGCTTGGTTCGACTGGACGAGACTGGCCGATCAGGCTCCAGCTTCATGGTTAATAGCCATGGCCACTGCACAAAAACAAGGAGGAAACAGAATGAGCAATGGAAACATGTCCAACTCCAGACAGAACGCAGGCATTGGATTATTTTCCAGAACTGATCAATGACCATACTTAGAGAAAATTCCAAACATTGCTATCTTTACAGAGCATGTACAATACAATCCAAAAAAGTCTTTTCCACTGACTTTTTAAACTTACAACATTGTTTCTTTTAGTAAATGTTCGTGAGGAATCTTGGAGATAAGTCTTAAAAAAATGCTATGATTTCAGTGGACTGAATCATTATATCGCTTCATCCATATCTTCCAAAATAGCCACTCTGATGAGAGCGTCCCGTCTCGGCAATCAACGACTCTGCTAGCTCCTCAGCGGGCCACAACCTCTTAGCTGAGCACGCACACGCACGTGTGGTTTTTAGTCTGCACCATGCTGGAGATGCATGGAAGACGGTGCTTTGCAAAGTACTTATAAATATGCTGGTAAATATTATTGTGTTAATGCTTTAGAGAAGTTATCGGGCAGTATTTGGCCTCACATATGTAGCGAGATGCTAAGTGTGCAGTCTCCAGAGTGTCCAAATGTGATGTTGGAGAAGCTGCTGTAAAATGTGAGTGCCTGTAGGCATTTTATTATTTGTTGGCTTTGGTTTAGCATTCATTTGTTCCTCTGTTTCTGCAAATAGCCAGAGCCACTGCCACTAATTTTTTCAAAGCATTTTTCTGGGATGTGTGTGTGGGATGTATGCTTTGCATTTGTGTGCCATTAAGGTGCAAGAACCCCTCTTACTGTGTCTTGTGGCTAAAAAAGCACTTAAATGAGTTGACAGCTGTTGTTCAATACAGTCCTAAGACAGTGCTGCTTCTAGGGCAGAAAAGTATCATAGACCACTTTGTAAATTATACAGTACTCAGTCCCAGCAGGCCTGTAATAGCCATTATCGATAATGTACATGTCCGGCATGAGAACCACAGAAAATGATGGTGATTGTGACCGCTTCTGATGTAAATGAGTTCGCTATATGTCCGCCGCCTCTATGGGAGCCCCGGCCCTCTGAGACATTTTCACCTCATGTTCAAATGTCAATTTTACACATAACTCCTCAAAGAAGTTTCAAAATCTCTCGAACCAAGCCGTGCACACTTAATTAAAATAAGTCTTAACCCGCTGCTGCTTGTGTCTTTAGCATAATGAAGGATCAGAATGTAAAATAAATCTGTTTGAACTGTGGCAGAAAAAATAACCTTAGCCAAAGAAGCCAGGGGAAGGAAGGGAAGACAGGAGCAGGTGATAATAGGATAAACCCTGTGCCCCGGGGCCACCGTGTTTAGTACACTAAGCTGAGTCTGTGTTGCTGAAAAGATGTAGTGTCGTGATAACGACTTGTGTTTATGAGACGTCGCTGCACGCACACAGCACCGTCTGCACCGTGTCATTCATGTTGTAAGTCATCACAAAACATGAGATTCTAGAACCTGCACTTTTGAAACAAAAAGGTGCCCAAAATATGACTTATATTTACATTTCCAAATGACCTTCCTTCTCTAATATTCAACACAAAATCATGTGCTGATGAGCAACTCGGGGTTCAGGATCTTGTCCGAGGTTACTTTTGCATGCAGACTGGAGCAGCCAGGGTTTGAACCACCTCCTGAGTCACAGGCTAATCCCGAGATATACCTGAGACTGGCTCGCAGCAGTGTGGAATGACCTAAGAGGAGTTTATTTTCTGCTCCAAGCACTGGACTTACTGTATATGACAGTAAAAAGGGCCATCAGGGTTATAAAAATGCAATGCAGGTTCTCCCTGGGTATAGTTTGACCCAGGCAGCTGTCTTTACCTACACACTATCACCTTAATCTCACAAGAATTACTGCAGCCTCTAGGGAGGGGGCACTCTGATTTAATACAGTGACCAGTGACCACTGTCTATCGAACTGTCATCACTGTGGAGAACTAAACATTTGGTAAGGAACACATTTCCTGACTTGCTTCGGCGCTGGATGGACTGCAACAACCTGACACTTGTCTAAGCCCTGCAAAGATTTAGGAAAGAATGATTCTATTTTCTGCCACAAAAAGCTGGTTAGCGAGTCAGTTTGGGAAGCCAGGATTATTTTTCAAATCTTCTACAGCAGCAGAAACATCACAAACCTTACATTTTGTGGTTGGAATCTTCATACTTAAATGTATTCTTGTCATTGTGTGGACAATCTAATCAAAGCAAGTGAAAAGAATCACAGCAAGCCAAGACCTTCGGCTCGTTGTGTTCCTCTGGTGCAGTGGCACGCATCGTGGGGGAATGTGCGCAGTCGCATCATTACACTGTGTGTGTGTGTGTGTGTTGTGTTGAGCCACTGAAATTAAATGAAAGTTAATTTAAAAAAATGCCAAATAAGTGCCCAGATGTGTTTCAGTGCAGCTGAGCAACAGGACTTTTCTTCTAGAAGGACTTTGGTACGACTCATCAATCTAAATTTAAGCAGATGATGTCCTTCGCTGATGCTTGCCAAATTCCACTTTCATACTAGCTCTATACTGGCTAGAGGTTGGAAAGAAGCCATTGTAGCTCATGTAACATCTGCTTATATATTGAAGAATGCAGTTGGCTAAATCTCTAAACAGCAGTAAAGCTCAGAGCCAGCAGCAGAACAGGTCAGCTGCTGCTGCTGCTGCTGCTGGACAGCCTGTCCACGAACCAAGCAAATCTACTGCAACTCACAACAGACGTTTTCATTGTGACTCATTTCTAAGTGATTCTAAATGTCCTCCTGCTGCACAGCTACTGGAAGTTGGGGTTTGTTCACTTGCCAAATCCCACTTCACCCCCCCCAGCACATTTAAAACAACAGGAATTGACCCAGAGTGCTTGCCAGACAGATATAAAACATTACAATAATTATAACACTGTGGTTAGTAACATCACTTCAAAGCAAGACGGTTCTGGGTCTGAACCTGCCTTTCTGTGTGGAGGTGATGTGTTCTCTTGGTACTTCTTCTGCAGTCCAAAAGTGTTTCTCAGTTGGCCTGAGGTGTGAGTGCATCACACCTAATGTAAGCTTGGATAAGCTCCCACCCCCACGATGGATGGATGGATGGATGGATGGATGGATGGATGGATGGATGGATTTTCCTAAAAAATAATAATAATGTTGGGGGAAACTTTATGAGGTCAAGGAAAGATTTAAAGAATAATTCACACCGATTTAGGAAAATCATGCCACACTGATCTACTGAATTATATAATGGCAGATTATGCAAACCATTTTGAGGATGAATAACAAAAAGCACATGTTTGACGCTATATCCTGTGCATTTTTTAAATGCTATTTCATGGAAGCCATGTAAACCCCAGAATAACATACTGTCACATTGCCAGTGCTGGAATAGGGGAAATAAGGAAGAGCAGTTACCAGATGCAGCATTAAAATGAGAGAGGCTGCTCATATTCTTGTCCACTGATATATTCTCTTCCTGATGAAGACATGATGCAATTAAACCTTTTATTAAAGCTTTCAGTATCTGTGACTGAAGTCAAATTAATTAATGCTAATCCTAAAGGCTGGTAATAAAGGAAGGCTCAAAATGAGCGTATAACTAAAGCAGAGTTGACACACACAATATAACCTTAACTTTACTTTAATCACTGTGAAACAGAAATCTTTCCAATAAACTTTCAAACCTGTGTTACAAAAGTAAAAAACTTTTGAATAAAGTCTAGGTGTTTAAGCATCTTAGCAAGTTATGCCATAAGATGGAAATGGATGTGTAATTTACATAAAGATCGGCATCCTTTGTCAGTCATGTTGACCATTAGTTTTTGTGGACTGGCAGACGGTGCATTGCTTTGAATCGTGACGCAGCATTATCACCTTTCCCTTTCTTATGGATAGCCCTGCATATTCTCTGCTAAAGGAGATAAGAAAGGAAGCATTCAAGATTAGGGCTGCCCACAACCGTGTCCTTGCATTATTATGACTATAGAGTGCTGTGGGTCACATGCATATAAAAAATATATATAATAAAATTGGCCTAAATACATAAATGGAGACAGAAGGAAATGGCACGCACATTAGCGGAAATGAGAACTGGTGGATACCAAGCTACATTTGATATCTACAGAGATTAAACCATTCATATCGCAGCATCACCTCAGAATACCCCATCCTGAAATTGCTGTTTTATGTCCAGTGACATTTGCATCTTCACAAGACTCCCCTTAAGAGGGCATTTTCTAACAAAAACATGTTCACACTGCTATGAACTGTCGGAAGCGCTTTGGAGAGATCTCATCGAAAGCATAAGCAATAAAACAAGCCTTCCAGCCTTTCCATTTTTAAATACTCAGAAGGGAAGGTCTATAATGCAGTTTCCTAGTACTTGGTGTCCCCTGACTGAAACTGCCAGGGCCCTCCTGCAAGTGTGGGCTGCTGCTTTACTGCAACATCAGCATTATGTTAGAGAGGAATGGGAGGCTGCTTCTCTAAGTGTAAACGCGGTCATAGATCTCAGTGGACATCTACACTGGCTCTTCATTATCTGCTCTCAGCTAACATCCCAGTTGGGGGCCATGTGTCTGGATAAAAAGTCTTGATTACGTAACTGTCTGAAAGGCTGGCTGTCAGCTTGTTTACGCATCAATCTTCCAATGCCTTTTTATTTCTTTAGCATATCAGAGATGTATGATGATTCCACTGCACATAATGGATCAATAGGCATACCCAGCTGGCAAATGTTTTCCTCCGGTTGATCAGTAAATCCAAATGAGGATCTTACTGTATCTTGACTAATGCAGACATTAATCTTATTATCAGTAGGTGGATGTTTTCGCACCTGCACGTTGAGCCAAATCGTTCAGCGTGAAAGACAGCGGAGGGAGGAATGAATGTGCAGCCATCCTTTGCTCTGGGTGTTGCTTGGATGAGTGCAAAACCCAAAGCAAACAAAGAGAAAGATTAGTGGATCTGTTTAACCTCAGGGCAAAGGACTACGGTATTAGAGCACGGGCTTTGCTTAGCTGTTTGCACTGCCGTCTGCCTTCCGCTCATGCTCTCGCTCTCTCTATAGTATATCCCGACAGTTCTAACAGCACTAATTGGATAAATCACTGAAGGACTTTTTTTTTTCCAATTAGTTGCACATGGGATTTTGGAATCACAGTGTCTGTCTTGCTTCAGTGTCGTCTGTGCCAATCACCCAGTTGTATCTGTGTTCTGCAGTTCATTTAGTCAAGTATTTAGTCAAGCACTGAAACCCATTAAGTATTAAGTATGATAGACTGTAAACAAAAAATGAATCATTGAAAAAAAAACCTGATGCGTTTAAAAAACATAATCACACAGTTCTTGATATCTTGGAAACTGAATTTATGTCCTAAGAAACAAATGTGGATCACATCTGAAAGATGGATGCTGCCACTGTGATGTCACCCGCTGGTTTGTGAAACGCTGTCCTTCATGTGTGTACACTCACAGTGACTTGTGAGTCACACAGCAGGCCAGACATAAAAGATACACCGTTTTATCCTTTTTGACTTAAGTGGGCACCACATATTACAAATAATTGTGTTGTATTCAATAAGACTTGAAAGACGTGACTGAGGCCACAAACTCATAAGGACATGCTTTTACTGAGGCTGGATCAAGGGAACTGAAGGGCTTCCCATAGACTTCAATACACCTACAGTTCTTTTTACAACCAAAGGACTCCACTGGTAATAATGTGTCCATTTTTATATGAAATCTATGGATACAAAGCACTGCATGCTGCTGAGGGGAATGTGTGTCTTGCCTAAGGAAATGTGAGCAAGAGCAGCTTGGGGTTTAACAATATAAATAGATTTTTTTTTTTTTTTACTGGTGCAAGAAAAAAAATGGAACATGATTAAATAATATTTGAGTGATATTGAATAGAAGAAAAAAACATTGTTTTTACGCAGCCCTTATGCTTCAGCAGATGTAAAATATGCTGCAATATATGGAGAATGCTGCACAATGTACATTTCTTTTGTTTTTTTATTCAAACCCACAGTGCCTTTAAATGTTGAAAGTGGACTGTTTCCTATAGTGTATTAATCTTTCCACCTAATAAATAAATAAATAATACAATAAATAAATAAACAACTCTGCTGGTTGCTCAGACTGGCATCTTTGAGCCAACACAATGCACACATACTGTATACAGCTAAGCAGAAGTTTCTCTCCTACTTTTCTGTGTCATTCCCAACAATATTCAACACTACGTTAGCCTAAACGTTACCTTACTGACACATGCACGAGAATAACCTTTAACAAAAAATAAATAAACATGAAACTGAATCCTTTCATGAAGGAACAGGAGAAACAACCCAGAAACATTTTAAGAGCTTGAAACAGGATCAGCATGAGAGAAGGAGCCATTATTTTCTTGGGATATTTATTTCAGACGCATCAGAACATGTTCGATGGCTCACTGATGTCAAAACAAGCTTAAGTGTGTCTAGGCGAAACTGTCTTAGCAAAGATTACATCTTTACTTGAATTTCCATTTTCTCTTGGATTTAATGCTTCTTCTTCAGAGCTCCACTAAGTAACTGCCGGGGCGAACGCACCACCAGAATCTGTTGTACAGGCGTACGGATACTGATGTATATGCTGTCAAGTAAGCAACAAATAATGCACTGAAAACTGTTAAAGGAACATTTATTTTTAACATTAAATTGTTAACTGTACAGTTCTTGCACAGCTGTTACTCCAACTTTCCTGTTTCTTGGAGTTCACAGCCGTATTTTCTGCTTTCCGAATACCCACGGCTCCCGCTGATAGTATCTTTTCGGTCATGTTGCTCATTGCTGTTTAACCTCAAGAAATTCTGATGCTCAACAACTATGACGATGTCATCTCCATCACTCGGTGCCAGCGCTGCTCTTCGCAGACGCCCAACATGAAGTGAGGTTTGTGCTTAAAGGCTGAACTGGTACCATCACATTTTGAGACATCAAAACACTGAACGCCGCATCATTGGATGAACCTGTCACTTTGGCTCCACTCAGAAACTCCGTCTAACTGTCGTGGTGATTCAAAGTCAAGACAACTGTCTCACTAAATTTTCACAATGTGACGGGTTTAATGGTGAAGAGTGAAAAAAGCACCTTAGACAACTGGAATAATCATGTATGTCTATGCATTCTTATTACGAATTGTAATGTTTTATCATATTTTCATGATGATCTACTGCATGTACAGGTGCTGATATTGTGAGCTACCTGCACTTGGAACTGCTGCTGGATTTCAAAAGACTACAAGCAGACATTTTTCCTAAAATGCTCAGAAGTGTCTTTGATGTTGCTGCCAATAACCTCCTAGTAAGAGGTCGGATTTCTTTTTTCCTTCCAGGTGTTATACAGTAGTACCTGTCTGAGTTTAAAAAAAAGATACTTGTTTGCTGTGGTTGGTTTCTGAGAAACAATGTAGCAAATAACGAGAATTTGTTTGTTCCACCTCTCAGGCTGAGTAAAGGGGAAAGATTAGATCAGAATCTGCTGATGGAAAAGTTTGTCTGGGATTAGTTTGTGAACATATATACATTTAAACACTGCAGTGCAGAGATTTAAGATGACATGAAACAAGGAAAAAATAGGTTAATTACATTTTTCTTCCAGCATAAATGATAAGCAATGCAATTTAGCCTTTGCCCCTTTGATAAAATAAAAACACTACCTGTGTATTTATAGAAATCCTATCAGTCATTTCAAATCCTTGCTGTAGAAAAATGTGCTTTTACACCACTCGTCCTGTCTTCAGTTGCATCCACTTTTCTCGGCCACGATCGGAATTTTACAAAAGCATGAAAACGATTTGAACTTAAAAGTTCAGGCCGAGATTTCATAGAGAACGAAGCAAAGGTTATCCGACTACGGGGAGAATAAGAGGTGGATGCAGTGCCACTGTATCTCTAGATCTACCTTCATATGACTGCAGCACTGTGAGAACCTTCCATGGATTCTTTTCAACATACAAGCAAAGTAGCACATGTGCAAGAGTCCTTTAAATATTATATTCCCTTTATAAGAAGTCAAGGAGCCTGGAACATTTGTGTGGAATTATGGGTTAAACAGATATAGCAGACAAATGATTTGCTGTCTCAAAATTATGCTCAGGGCTCATGCATGTGGATTTAATTTGTCATTTCGTTTTCGCGTTTTCGACATCCTTTTCCACGTGCACGTTTAGGAGAGCCGAAAGATGCATTCACACCGCTCTTGATCACCGTAATCCTATTGGTGGATTACAAGTAACACTTTTAAAGAAGTATTACCTTCGTGTGGTATCAGCAGCTTTTCAAACCAAGCCTTTAAATCCCTTTTCATGTATTTGTATTAGATGCTGCAGATATTTCTTTGCAGCTTTTCAAATGACAGCTGGTAGAACTTTTGCTATTGCGCAGTGAAGCACAAAGGGTCACTGCTAGGTATTGCTATCTGAAAGCTTAAATACATGGAAATGCCAATAACCTACCTCTCACACTCCAAAGTAGCATTTATATGGTACCACACCAGCATGTATGCCATACATACTTGTTATTCCCCTAAAAATATGCTTCCTCTCTCAGTTTCTTTAAATTGCACAATTATTGTTTCTCTCATGCATTGACTGTATTGGACTGTAACAGAGTGACCACCTCGCATGTGGTTTAAAACAAATGCCCTTCTTAAGAGCCACTTGAGCCTGGCTCCAGGCTGCCTTTTACTTACCGCTACTTACAAGGTATCACTGATTGTGCTGTGCAATCATACGCTCCATATTGTAGATTCTCCTCACTGACTAACCTTACCAGCATTTGCTAATGGCTTCCTCCAAAAAGTGTGAAAAAAAGCATAGCAGAAAAGACGAGACGTCTTACTCAAAGGTAGAAGCCCATGAAAGCAAGATGACAGTAAGTAGTTGTGAGTTGTGATACCTGGACGGTACAGAGGTTGGACGGGTACTCCAACACCTCTGGGATGCCACATCAAAACGTGCCATTGCCAGAAGGTTTGCTGTGCCTTCCAGCACTGTCTCAAGAGCATGGTTGAGATTTTCAAAGACAGGCAGTTACTCTAGGAGAGCTGGACAGGGCCATAGAAGGTTCTTCAACCATAAGCGAGACTAGCATCTGTACTTTTGCACAAGGAGGAACTGAATCAGCACTGCCAGAGGCTGCAAAATGACCTCCAGCAGGCCACCGGTCTGAATGTTTCTGACCAAACAATCAGAAACAGACTTCATGAGGCCTCCAGTGGGCCCTGTGCTCACTGCCTGGCACTGTGGCGTCTGATTGGCATTTGACATTGAATACCGTACTTCGTAGGTGCATCACAATGGTGCTCTGTCCTTTTCATAGATGAGAGGAGGTTCACCCTGAGCACATGTGAGAGGCGTGAAAAGGCCTGGAGAAGTCGTGGAGAATATTGTGCTGCCTGTAACGTTGGTTACCATCATTGATTTGGTGGCAGAGTGATGGAGGGCAGCGGCACCCTGCCTGTCATTAGGTATCGGGATGAAACCGCTGGAGCGACTGTCAGATCCAACACTGGTGCAGTGGGTCCTGGGATTCTCTTGGTGCAATGCCCAGACTCATGTGGTGAGAATATGCAGGCAGTTCACATCCACACGCCAACCCTCATTCTACTGAAGGGGAAGATATCTGTCTAATGTGACACATTTGACTTTGAAAGACAAAACGCTAAATAGCCAGATGTTTGTCTTTATGTTACCTTAAAGAGAGTCATCATTTTTTCATGATATTGACCTAACAGATGTGCCCACTCAGCCTGACAGTACGATAATGCCTTTCTTTGCAGAGAGAAATTAAGGATGAATCAAAACATGATAAAATGCATGTATTTTAGAAAATGTTAGTATATAACATTTGAACAGGCTGTGAATCATCTCCTCAATCCCTCTGCAAATCATCTTGCAATCCCCTGGGAGGCACCATCCCGCGGTCTGCTCTAGATTAATACCCAGGCATTTCTGTGGAATTGATTATTTAACTTTTTCTTCTTTTTTTTTTTTTTTAGTATTGCGTTTTATCTCAGCCCAGCAGAATGGCTTTGCGCTGTCATAGAGGGCTTTGCCAGTGAACTGAAATCCTTAGTGCAGGTGTGGAAAGCAGAGTGGTGAAGGGGCTCCTTCACTTCTGGACTCCACTGATAACCTTAACGTTTGACCACGTATTGTGTCGCAGGCAGCTGGTTTTTATGAAAGCTCGTGGTGATGCTTTCCTCCAAACAGATTCGCATTTTTTTGTTCTCGCACGACTTTTGAGTTTTGAAAGGGAGAGCGCACTCTTGAAGGGAAAATAGATGGCACACGGCTTCAGTCGCTGCACAGACCTGATTAATGAGCATTTCTTATCTGCAATCTGCTTATTTTGTTGCTAGGATGGAGGAAGCTTCAGACAAATTGAACCACTCACGCTAAATGGTCACGGAAGAGAATTCCTAAAGAGATACATTTTGCATACCTAAGGTGGGTGAGTTTGAAATTAATATTTTAAATACTCAGCAGTTTAAAGTTTTTAGATTCAAAGTTATAACAAGAGAGTTCTGGCGCTCGAATGGCTTTTTAATGAATTTGTCAACCTTGGAAATGAAAACTTCCACTGTCAGCTGGATGGCAGTCAAACCTGTTTGCACTGCTTCTATGTGGAGAATAAAGATGAAGTGCTTGCATGCTGATTTTGCAATTAGGTTACTGGTCACTCTTCCCCCTTCTTTCTATCCTCCTCTTCTTCTCAGCCGTTAGTTTGGTACCGATTGCTGGATGCCACGTTTGTGAAGTTCTTTCATCTGTTTCCAAATTTTTTTTTAAAAAAAGCTAGTTTTGAACTCAAATACTGTGTTTGTAGATAAGTAGTAGTTTTTTTTTTTCTGTCTACTGGATACAAACACAACCACTGAACTACTTCTGCTACCAAAACAAGCCCCTCTGCCCATCCCAACCCCCTCCGTCACCAATTCCTGTCTTCACACTGCAGCCATTTTCCAGAGCGATTTCAGGGGATAATAGCACTCACAAATCATCCGCTGGGCACTGGAGCCCATAAAATTGATGTGCCTTCGCTTCAAAAACAATGGAGGGACCTTATGAAGGGCCTCATGATGTCATAACTTTAGTAAGTGACATCGTGGACAGGTGTATTTTGGCCCCAGAGTGGGCAGGGCGCCAATGAAAGCCCAGGAAGGAAAACTTAATCAGTTGCTATATGAGGAGATAGCAAGGCTTTTGGGTAAGCAACCATGAGAAGTCACGTTCTCCATGCTAAACAAACTGGCCGCTTTCACCTTAAAAACAGGGCCACCTATCTCAACTGACTAATGCTTCACTCTGTCCGTGGCTAAGTAATAGAAAAGAGAAATAACTGAATAAATACAAACCAAAAAAAAGAGAAAAAGTAATGAAGGTAATAAATTATCCATATGGTAGGGTTAAAGGATGCTATAAATCAGTTTTTTAAACTGTAATTGAGTGGGAACACATGCTGTAGATTCAGTTAAAGTGAATTAACTATTTTTTCAGGGGAAAAGTGGGCATTCTTCACATGACACACTGCCTCTTTCAATTAATTCCACCTGCACTCGTTGACATTCGTCACAAAGGATGTACGGGTTAAGCACACCTCCAGTGTGAAAAGATTCCCGTGCTAAAAAGAACTATGAATGACTGAGGAGCACGGCCTGATTGAAAATTGATTGACTTAGCCGTGTTACACCTGGTCTCGTAACATTTCACATCCTTCATGCACAGCGAGTTTGGCGCATTTTTCAATAAGTAGCTCTACGGCAGCATAACTGTTTCGTACTTGTGTTTCTCCGTGGAGAAAAATTGTTTGGATGAAGCCATGTTGCCTCCACAGATCCAAACCATTACTTCAAAGAGACAGGGTGGGGATGATCTTTGCATGACGGATGCAGCTTTCCTAGCTGAGGGTGCTGCAGAACGAGCAGCGTCTCATATCTGGGTTTCATGTTTCATTGCCCTGGAACTATTTGCAAATAAAAAAACAAATTGAAAGTAACTTATTATTTTCCAAGATGGATACTTCACGTCATTTAGTGGACTGATCCTGAGTCTGCTAAACTGGAAAATGGTGATCAGAAATCAGTAAATGAAATTCTTAAAAGCTCGTCCTGACTGAACTTCAACAAATGTTCTACGTGCAGTGAAAAATAAAAATATATTTAATTTTTCATCGTGCTCAAAATTTTACTGCAGTGTTTACAACAGGCTTTTAATTTATGACGTGCATGCAGAAGGTCCATCAGTTTTACAATGCAAGCATGTAACTCAGGTCATTTTCTGATCACTTCATGTGCCCTAACACCTCACACAGGATGCCGAGAGTGAGCCTGAGGAGCAGAGCTCGAATAAATCACTGCAGCTCTTGCTAAATAATCTAATGGAAACTTGCTTGCTTTTACATGGCCATGTGTGGGGAGAGAATTTCTTTTTATCATTGTTTCCCATGGGGCAAGAATTACCCCTACACTACACACACAGTTTTTGTTTGTGAGACAGGATCTTTTTCCCTTTGTCATTTTGGGCACATTGGTAAGCAGCATGTAGAGCGTGCTTGCAAACTGCTGTTGTGAAATAACAGCTTTTTGGCTAATGGCAATTTGTTATCCTTACTTCCAAAGCTGTATTTACTTATCAAGTAATGCAGCTGCCTTTTTTTGGTGATGCACAAGTCTGACAAAATGGACCAATTCAGTCCTTTTTGGTTTAAGTGTTTCTACAGTGATTGTGTGTTGGGCTCTGATTGCAGGTACCTACACTTTATTATAGCACCTGTGTAGACACAAAACACTGAGGGTGCTGCTCTGCTAATATACCACTACATTTATCCTTTTTCACCCTGCCTGTTGGGTTCTACAGCCAAAGGATCGACCAAATTGAACAAAGAGCTCAATGATGTTTGAGAAACAGCTGGTTTGGAAATATACTTTAGACAGGATAGAAACCAAAAATCGGAAATGGACAGCAAAACATATTATGCTTGTGTAAATTTGAATCCTTTAGTGATCGTATCTGGCTGCCAAACCAGGTTTATTTTTACTTAAAAGCATCACAGTGGTGCTTTACATTAGGATTTCCCCGAGGAGAAACATTTCAAATGGGCCTAACATAGTTTGAAGGTACTTAAGTGGATTACACATTAAGCTACAGGAATATGGGTGGGCCTGGCAGACAGAGACTATTGTTGGTGATGGAGGGAAGACATGCATGGCTGCTCTGCAGGCTCCAGACAGAGTCTGACAGGAGAAACATGGGAATGGCAGACGTAGGAAACTCCTCGTATCTGCCTATGTACATCAGCCCGGGTCACCGGCACACCGATCCTCAGATGTAAATGCAGCTAAGCACAGAAGCAGACAGACAGATGTACACACCTTTCCACTAACAGTGCACATCTCTGCCTGTCAGACCGGATCAAGGAGGTCAAGGGAGGGCACAATGGCAAAGCAGGAGCAGTCAGACAGCTCGTCAATGCTGCTGACAACCAGATGGATGAGCCAATACTTAAGGGAGCTGCAGTTCCACTTGCCCATTTATTAACACAATGTACTACTCCACTTGGACATTTCCCAAAAAAGCTCGGAGTTTCCAGCTATTTACTACAAGTTAAAGTTATGTTAACAGCTCATTCAAACATTCCCTGATGAGTAAATTTGAATTCCTATTTTCTCATATTCAAAATCTGTTGGCAAAACATCTCATCTCCCAGTTCTCAGTCGAAACCCCAGATCTACTGTATATATGCTGTTTACAGAGCTTGGTTGGCTCAATCTGGCACATTCATTTGTCACCGCTGTGTGTCTTGAAGCAGAATCTGATCCCAGAGTCAACATTAACATGGCTTTTCTGGGGCAGAAGCTTCATTATTGAGTCCCGGCATGGTGAACCACACTATTACTGCTCTGGAGATATAGAGGCCAAACACGTGAGAGTGGAGGAGAGATGGAAAGACGAGAGGAACTGGGATATAGGATAAGCAGAATGATGAAGCAGGGAGTGTGAGTGAAGGATGCCTGCATGGAGATGGATGGAGAAAAGTAGTGACCAAATAAATCACCAGCCAACAGATAATTGGTTGAGCTGCACTCCTCTGTTGCATCACTGAGAAAAGTGACACCACAATTTGAAATTAACTCCACGGGATTTAGTTCCTTCTAGTATAATTCCAGGAATGGCTGCCGTAATGAATCTTTTGGGGAGTAGGAATTATTATCCTAATTTAACTCATATTATGGCACCACTCTCTAGTGAGTCAAGGCCCCAAACTGAGAGGCTGAAAACATTTGAAAATATCCCGTATGACCATGACGGGACCGTCCTTGGAAGTCGAACGTATTCGGTATTTGTCAGGTGAGCAGTTTCCATCGTGTGCGGAGAGTATCTTTGCTGTTCAGAATTATTATATGCAAAGTTAAGTGGTTTCAAGGACGAGAAGATTGAGTCAGACTCAGTATCAACATTTGCACTTCTGAGCAGAAGTTGTTTAAGGGCATAATTATGCAGAACACGCACTCACGTTCTCACAGAAGTGTAATTTAAAGATAGAATCACACTGATACAAGGTTTGGGTTCATTTATCTACCAAAATAAATGTATTTCCTAATAAGGAGGTTTGTTTGAACACAGGAAACTTTCTTGTTTCGCTCATTTGAGTTAGAAAGAAAACCTAATTGGTGCTGAAGTTCTGCGCTGAGAGAGAATGTCAAGGCCAGTTATGCATTATGTAGATGATAATAATCATAGTATAAATGGGCATATCCATTCTTGAATGCAGGCGCTAACAACAGGAAATGACAAGAAGCATGAGGGTGGAGAGGATGACCTGTTGCAAGAGTCCTTAGTCCTTAGTTGTACTCAAAGCCTTAATGTCAATGTGCTTGCAGCGTTAAATATCACCAAAACAACCTGTGTTTTGTTTCTTCTTTGATAAGAGTCACGATATTTCACCCTTTAATGAATGAAGCACTAATTGCATTATGATTTTAGAACTCTGCAACAAGTCCTCAGTCCCCGAATGCAAAGTCAGACAGTCAGTACTAATCACTGGAGACATGTGTCAGCCCACAAAATAAAAAGTTAATATTACTTTGAAGAGTGAAAGGCTGTGTTACATAAAATATTATGAAGAAAAAAAATTGAAATACTTCTGAGTACTGAGGCTCACCGTTTGAAGAGTCATCTGGAACATTTTTGATCAAATAAAATCTGAACATCAGATAAAATCTGCGAGAAAACAGGAGAGAAAATGTTTTACAGGTACAGAGTTAAAGATACCCAGGACGCTTCCATGCAGATATTCATTATTTCCAATCAAATAAACTTATTACATATATATTTCGGCTTATTAAAATCAAGCTAACTTTACTAATACAAGTTGGTTTCACAAGCAAATTGCCTGAAACATTTTCTCAGTGGTGTTTACTACAAACACCTGTTGCACAACATCAAAAACAACAATACTGTATAAATACTGCATTTGGGATAACTAGTTTACTGGCTTTGGGTGCTCAGTGCACTTTGCTATGACAAGAGCTAAATAATTTATTTTTAATATTTCACAAATAAACATGGAAAAGTGTTGTTTTCACCTAAAACATTCCGAGCACTGAGTTTGAGCGTTTAGAGCAAAGCAATCCAATCTTGGTTTTATTCATTGAAAAAGCAAGGAGACCCCATTGTTACTCGTGTCCTGTCCTCCGTGCTAACCACTTTCAATTATTAGGCGACTGGGGAATGAGACCTCTCTGATTTAGCCATGTTGGAGAGTATTGATTGGACCAGGAAACGGTGTAAATTGTAGAGAAGTGCGATGACCTTGTCTCTTGTATTTCTCTGCTGACTGACAGATAAACTAGAGACAGCTGTGCAAATGTGCCTGCATAGCAAAACTCCCCTTCATTTTGTTCAGCTGAGCAGCAAGATTAACACGGTGAAACGCAACAACAGCACCTTTAACTTCTGTAAACAACGTCGATGTGAATTTTAATATTAAGAAAGGAAATAGAGGACTTAACTATTGTGGAGTATTTGGAGAACCACGGACATTTACGTAAGTAAAGGATCACCAATCATTCCCCTCAAACATTACCTAATATAGGCAAGCTAATAATGTTAGTGATGAATGATGACTCACAGATGATTGGACAAATTAAAGGATGAACTGCTAATGGAGGATGAGTCATCCCAAAAACTGGCTTTCAGAGACATCCAGTGGCTTTATTTTGCACTTCACTGCAGTTATGCAACAAACCACACCTATTCACGATAAGCTTATTGACACACCTTGGTACACTGTTTCATCACTGCAGCCAAGTAAGAAGAAAAGCCATTAGAAGTCAGCAACTAAGAATTAAACTGGGAATTTGTATGGTGTAATAGTTCTGAAAATGCTTGGAAATTCAGTTTTTTACGACTTTAAGTTGTTTTGTGATCATACATTTCTTTTTTTCCTGCTACGACTGGTTTGTTTGTGAGAGGGCTGTCAAAAAGGGCCATCGGAGAGTGTGAACACAGGGGCGGCAGGTGCCTCACACAGCGAGTCTATCCTACAGTCTGTTTGTGTTCCACTGACACTGCGTAGTCTCTTGACACTGTCAGCAGTCCTGTTCCTGTCAAATCAAATAACAGCATTTCAGATGGGCTTGTCACTCTGACACAGTGAGCCCAGTGAATAGTAGACCAGAGAGGCTTTTAAAAAAACCAAAAAACAACAGCGGCTGGAAAATGCGCCGTACTTCACCATACATCCGCTGAAGAATTCAAACAAGAAACCCTAAAATTCCACAAACACACAAGCATGCAAAGGCTCGGACAACCCAAGGAGTGCCCACTTTCCTCCTTTTGGCATTTCTTCCAAATGTCAAATCATTCACCTGGAACAAGTTACACAGACCTTCAGGGATCCTCTTTGAGAATGTCAAACTAAACCATAAATCTGTACAAAGCTTTGGATAAAGTACAACGTCCACTGACTTCTTATGGTCAAGCCTGAGGGGAAGTGAACCATCCAGGTCTCCGATGACAGTAAAACTGCACTTCTTAAGCGCACATGTAATCTTAGGCTGTGCTTTGTCTTTTAAATAAACCAACCGTGTTTATCCAATGGAAATGTCTCATGCCTCCAATTTCCGTTTTTGTGTACAAAAGTGAAACGGTCCATACTCGAGTTCCCCTCGAGGCGCCTCAAAAACAGAACAGTTATCTTTTCTGAGAGGAAAAGAAGGTCAACGTCTGCCAAATGCCATCAAAGACTGTGGTATTTACTACCATTATCTGGGCTTCATCTCACATTTACTTTTAAAAAGACAGTGTTGACAGAGTCAATAAATTGAACCGGCTGACCACATAAAAACGAACTACAGCTCGCAGTGCCTCCGGGCATTAAAAGAAACAGGAAGAACCAGGTCACACCTCAGGCAATAAACAAGTCGTCACTTGGCAAATCACAGGAATAAAACAAGAGGTGACACAGGATGTAATAACATTAACAGACCATATTATGACTGGACTTAACATTGACCTGGTAAGGGATGCTCCCTTCTCGCTGCACCAGCCATCACTATAGAGTCTCTTCCAGCATGGTGAGAGGAATGTTTACCTTTTGATTTGATCCACAATATCCAGGGTCAGGGCCATGCTCATCTGCTGCTGCGTGTGCACACAGTATTGAGCCTTGTGTGAAGTCATCTGTCTCAGAGGCAGCTCTAATTCAGCTTTGATTTCACACATGGTCTTTTCCCTCACGGGGAATTTGAAGACATAGTGTAATTGTTTTGTACTCTTTCTGACAATTTGTAAACTGCCTGGGAACAAAATCTGTTTTTTAGGGCCACTTTTTTTCGGACTCTTTGAAAGCCTTAAGCTAGTTCAAGTAAAGTTTTCTAAAATTAGTGGTTTTCAGAGCTCTGAAAGAAGAATGTCTGACTTTGAAAGTTAATTTTCTTTCATTGGGGTACGTTTTACACCAAAAAAGCTCAAAATGTAAATGCTACTTTTGGGTTTCCATGTTGTTAGCAATTGCTGTATGAAAGCGGATTTATTTAGAGGATTACAGACTAATAGGACACTAGAAGAGAGGAAATTGAAGTTTACAGCCCTGCGTGAGGGACACGACAACTTTTAAGTCTGTTCTCATGTGCTGTGTGCGTAGTGCTAATGCTAGCATGACAACGTAGCTGTTACGACTACTTTATTTTGCATCATAGTAAGCTAATAGAATATGTTGTCATAAGTCTATGACAAACAGTGATGCTGAACATCACTATACCTGCTAAATATCCTACTACTAATATTTATCCAAACATGAATGCATATAAAATATTATAGAAATCTAGCTAGCCACTGGCTTCAAGAAGCTAACACACGACATAATCTGTTGATGTAAGAACAGGAGAATGCCAGGGAAGAGGAGATTGTGATTCAATATTGACGTGGAGTACATGGCCTCTCCAACTGATGATCATCCCTGTTTATCAGCTTCAGGCATGCCAGTAATTAGGACAGCAATTCCTCCAGGAAGACAGTTTGACTTTTATTGCCCATTCAAGTAGAAATCAACTGCCAGCAGCTCATTGACTTGCACTTAGCATGAATTAACGCTCAGCTACTTCTAATATATCACACGTATTGTTGTGTAATCTGTGGCATGAATCTACAAAGCTCTCAGCGGCATAATGAAGGTTATGTGTATCTGTGTTTGGCCATTTTAGGTCTTGTCTTGTGTGCCTAAATGATTTTAAGCTGCATTTGTAGCTCCTGTGCTGTTTGCCTCCCGTAACAGCCAAAACCTTCAGTCAAAGACAAAACAAAGAATAGTCTTAGACTGTAAGCTCTGCTTTTGTCCCCTGAAATACCAAGCACTCCTCCTGTTGGCTAATTGCTTGTTAGTGCTCCTCGCCAACAAGAAGGAAAAGTCACACTGGGCTACTTCAAAAACATCTGCAGCAGCACAGTGAGATATTAAGGTGTCCTGTCATGTTGACACCATCTGAAGCTATTCCTTGCTGCTAAAATTACAATTCAAAAATAAAAAAACAATTTATAAAGTAATTAAATTTAATCCTTCCTTCCTTCATTGTTTTTGTCCACATTACAGAGGTCTTTTAGAAATGCCATTCTGAGAATGAACCCTAATTGTGTAAAAGCATATGCTATAGGTCAGAGGAAAAGGTTGATTGTACCTTTTTAGCCTAATATGTCTTACAATCTCCAATCATAGAGAAATTTGGCCTGTGGGCAATTACAATAACCCCGCCCTGCCAAGGTCAGATGAGAGCAGACAGACATACTGAATCTGAATGTTTTGTGGAGTAAAATGTCAATGGGTGAGCCTGGGAATAAAGCTGGTTGGAATTATCTGGTACCGAGGCTTCGAGTAATTAAGAGAAAAGAATGGCTGCCTGACATTATTGCTGGGTGAGTGGCAAGACTAAAGAACACCTGAGGCTTTTGGAAGTGCACCACATTCAAAGGAATCTCCAGAGATGCTGAGGTTAGTACTACAACTGCTGCTGTTGCATTTCAACTGCTGTTCAGGGTCTGTCATTCAGGAATGCAATATAGACAAATCCTTCTGAGGTAAAATGACTGATTATAAAGCTGCACCACCCAGGACAATTTACAATCAGTTTGATTAAAAGATAAAAATATTTTTGAAGTCTGCTGTTTTGAAACGTGTCTCTTTTCTGCCTGAATTTCAGTACTGCCATGGTGATCTTTATTGGTCAAAAGCAGGGCACAAAGCCCAATTAATGATTTTATTTTTGTTGATTTTGGTGGCATAAATGGTGGTTTCATTTATATACAGATATCCAGTATATTTATTTTAATATTTAATCAGGAAAGTGATTATCTCTTTATGGCTCCAGTTAATTTATCCAGTACAATTATAACATGGTACAATGCATTAGAAAATAATGGTATCTCCCAGAGCGAAAAGTATACTATCAATTAAATCAAAGTTAACTAAAAGGCTCAGCAGCTTTATAAAAATGGTACATCGTTATAGTCTTAAACAAAAAGACTGATTATTTTTTCTTAATATGGCCCTCAAACTCCTCCATACAAACCACCTCAACTGGTACTTTTAATTAAAAAAGAGCAACATCTCTATTCTGAGTGCCTTGCCCTATCTCATTGCTACCACTTGTAACAGTCTTGTTTTTTTAATGCAGTCACTATCTAAAGTTTGTAGCCCTAGGTAGGGATGGGAACATTGGCCAGTATATCAACAGCTTTGCCTTCACACTCAGCTTTCTCTATTTCCACAACAGACCTGTGCTGTGCTGTATTGCACCAGTCTGTCAGTCTCCACTCCACTTGTTCCCCACTTGTGAACAAGACCACGAGATACTTGAACTCCTCCACTTGAGGCAGCAACTAATTCCCAACCCACAATAGGCAATTCAACAATTTGCAGCTTAGATCTATGACTGACTTGGAAGTCATGAAAATAAAGTGGATGTAGTAAAATGCAAAATAAAATATTTCATTTATAAAGGATAAAAAAAATTATAGACGTTAAAGTCTAAAAAGTTTAAAGTTTCATTAGAATTGGATTAGAACTTAAAATTTGTGTCATAAATGAAGAACCAACTCAAAAGCCAAGCATAGAAGGGTCTGTCTTAAGTTTTCTTTATAAAAATGATATCCTCAGAAAGGATCTTCCCAGAGACTAGGCCCACAGAGACAAGAATTTTACTTCCCAGGCATTTAAGTTGGCAACTTGGAGACCAGCTACAGAGGATCTGCGAGATGTATTATTTAAATATCTGATAAGTATGTCTGCAATGCCTGACCAATAAGAAACTCTGTTCTAGACTAAAAGGCAGCCCATGCATTGACTTCAAAATACAGTCCTAAAATATAATCCAAACCTTTTGAGAGGAGTTGTAAGCATTGCATGTGCTGTTTGATCTTCATCAGGCCTTCAGCTGCAGCTTTCTGAACAACTAGACAAACCAAACCAGACAGCATTGCAATAGTCATGCCCAGAGAAGCCTCTCTTTCTCTCTATTCCCTGTCTCGGTTCAGCTGCATGAAGTTGTTTGACATCCATAAACCAATGTCATGTCAACATTACTCTGCCCTATTGATGGGACTAAACCCATCTCCTAATACGCACAGTCTCATGAAAACTGTTTTTCACAGGACTGCATAGAGTTCTGTGAAAAGCTAACTATACCCCAGTAGCTTATACCTTCAGCAGCAAAAACTTGAAGTGGGCTGTGAGCACAACCCCCATCTGTGGACGTCGGGCCGTGATACCATCCTCATGGAGTCGATTTCTAACCATTTGTGCAGACACATGCACATTTGTGGCCTGCATTTTGCACGGCTCTGGCAGTGCTCCTCGTGCTCCTCCTTGTACAAAGGCGGGGGTAGCGGTCCTGCTGCTGGGTTGTTGCCCTTCATTCGGCCTCCTTCACGTCTCCTGGGTACTGGCCTGTCTCCTGGTAGCGCCTCCAGCCTCTGGACACTATGCTGACAGACACAGCAAACCTTCTTGCCACAGCTCGCATTGATGTGCCATCCTGGATGAGCTGCACTACCTGAACCACTTGTGTGGGTTGTAGAGTCCGTCTCATGCTACCATGAGTGTGAAAGCACCACCAACATTCAAAAGTGACCAAAACACCAGCCAGAAAGCATAAGTGCTGAGAAGTGGTCTGTGGTCCCCACCTGCAGAACCACTCCTTTGAGTGTGTCTTGCTAATTGCCAATAATTTCCACCTGTTGTTTACTCCATTTGCACAACAGCATGTGAAATTGACTGTGAATCAGTGTTGCTTCCTAAGTGGACAGTTTGATTTCACAGAAGTTTCATTTACTTGGAGTAGAGTTTTATTGTGTTGTTTAAGTGCTCCCTTTATTTTTTGAGCAGTGTGTACTAAGTATTGTGTGGTCTGATCTTAAAGTGAATTTGCTAGGACATCCACTCCTGGATGCACAGCTGAATTCTCCAGGCCAGCAAACTGCCAAAACATCTGCTTTCATAATGGTGGTCACACTTGCTGATGATCAAGTGCAGCAGCTGGCTGGCACCAATCTTCTTGATTTCTATGGAAGCAGTAAGGGTGTGCTTGGTTTTTCAAAGGACTACATCAAGTCCACATGTATAAGTGGTTGTCAGCATGGGTACAAAGCTTGCTCCAACCTCACCAAATGTTAGCGTGTGTGAGACTGGACCTAAAATAACAGTATAACAAATATTATATTGTATATAAAAATTAGGTGTCAAAATTTAAAAAAAAAATATTAGAAAGTCAGTTTTCTGGTTTGTTGGATGCATTCTGAATCACATGAAATATAAGTGAACACAGACCACATCCTTCGGAGAACTGCTGAGCTAATTTCCAAGCACAGATTTCATAAGCAATTACAGTGCCACTGGATCCATTTGAATGTTGATGAAATACGCTGACCAATTGCTGTAAGTAGTGCTTAGACCACTGATTCCAAGTCTTTTGTTACAAATGCAATTACACTAGTTTGTTTCGTCTAACTCTCGCTGTCTGCCTGATAATGACCTGAAGGAGGAATCTCCCCCCTCCCATGCTGTCCAATCAATGCCACTTCGTGGGGTGGTTTAGTGGCACTTCATATCGTAAAGCTCTGCAATTGGTCATCTGAAAAGCAGCACAACTAAATGTCATACTGGCCATTTGTCCCACTGGCTGGATACAACATCAGCATTATGGAAATTTGCATGCTCTGAATGTGGATAGGTGCTTATGACACCACATTTATATACGTATGACTCAATGACATCCTTTTCCAGTCAGTCTTTACATTCCCATAACCTCCATCTCTGATATATATATATATGCACACACACACACTTGTATACGACATTTTCACTGTTATGTAAAACCCCTTCATCTCTTTTCATCTCTTTCAGAAAAATTCCAGAGATCAGTTGAGCTCATTCTTTTTCTTCTGCTCAATTGCTTCCTCCAACACCCAGCCGACGCAACGCGGACTTTCCGGCTGATCCACATGGAGCAAAAAATAACATTCTAATTGCATAAAAATAAAATAAATAAGTGTGTAATGACAACAAAAGAAAGCGATTAGAGCAGGAGCTCAGTGCAAATAGAGGACCCTACTGCGGCTGAAAGCGTGATAATTAGACATTCCTTTCTGTGTGTGCCAGATACACAGATTCACTAATGTGCACTGTGCAGCCTTTCTACAACTGAGAAGCTTATGTCCACGGAAGGAGGCACCCCACTGGCTAAATTTAACTATTTACAAAAGCAACCTGGTCTGTAACACTGTTTCCAAGACTGCCAAAAGCACAGCTTTAGCAATATGTGTGCAATGTGCATTCGCTGAAGGTAGCAGCGTTGGCATGAGGCTTCTCCTTCAGTCTCTCCGCTCTCCGTCCTTCATGCGAATGTGACAGAGACTGATTCATTCCATTCTGTGTGTACATGCATGCATGTTTCACTATTATAAAGCACTATTTTGGTTAACATCCTCGTGATTTCAACACGAAAGAAAGCAAATGAGAATGAAAGCTGTTAGAATATTGCTTTGTACACGAGGAACAAACAGCACTTTTAAACACAAAAGCAAAATGCATGATTGGCTCAGAAATACAGATATTCTATTAAATATGGTCCTAGCATTTGTTACTGCTCTCATCTGCATCAACAAACAAGTATAAGCACAATGCACGCATAACTATTGGCCAATAAATCAGTGCATGTCATCTGTCAAGCACATGGATACCAGATTGTGACACTCTATTATCTGCATATTTAATGTAACAGCAGCAGAGTTTGCCACACATCTGACCTTAATGAACATCGGAGCTACAGTACTAGAAATTTAAAAAAAGAAATCAAATAACTCTTCGGTCACAGAGCATGCAAACCTCATCCATCAGCATGGTGATGTCAGGAGGAAATGACAGCAACAAGTTGAGGAAAGTTACAAAAAAAAAACTTGCTTACGTCATTGCCACACAAGTGAAGGAACAAAGGAGCACAATGAAAGCCTTCGGAACTTAAAAAGTGGCTGGAGTTGTGACAAGAGACGTGGGCAGCACAGTGAAACAGTCACTGTTAAGGCAGCTACAACAGTTAAGCTACACCTTACCAACTGTAGACAAATATCACCTTTTATAATGCTATTATGTAATAAATATGACTGCATAAAGGTTGTTTGCACTCGAGATGTAGTTTACAGTTTATTATTATCTTTTGTATTTGTGTTTTCAGACATTCTGTGATTCTGCTGAGTGATTTTTTGACACCTAGTGGATTTTTACCCTGTAAACTGTCTTTTCAAACAAATCATGTTGAGTTGGCAACAACCATTTACTGAAGGTAAAAAAACCCCCAAAAGATTAAGTTGTAATGTAATGTTCAAACCTTGTGCACAGTCATGCCAACAGTACACATTTTCAGA
>VOQJ01005175.1:12126-24823 GCA_015052665.1 Apistogramma diplotaenia
GGTTTTTTACTGGGTTTTGTTTTTAAAAACTCTTCCCCCCCCCCCGCAAAAAATTGCTAAAATTTCCCGCCCCCCCCTTGTGTCCAAAAAAAAAAAAAAAAAAACCTCAGCTTACTCCTTCTCTCCAGCTTAAGAACCGCACAGCCAATTTAAGCCTGGTACTTTTCAGAAACCACCCTGCAAACATCAATCATAGAAAGCTAAGAGGCTCGTTAAGATTGGCAAGGCTGAGATTCAAGAGGCAACCTGAATTCTGATTAATTTCATATACCTGACAGGCAAAACATATTTAAGGGATTAAGACATATAATGGCAAATTTGGGAACATAAATGATGCAATGAAAACACATTCTGAGCAAAAAAATATTCATATTCCCACACAGGGAGTGATGGGATGGAATTAAAAGCCGTTAAAAGGATAGCAAGGAACTTAAAAGCTCAGCAGAGGAAACAATTAGATCCCGGGCCTGGATCCGAACATTTAAGAAAATGTTGTCATTATCCAACGTAGCTAACGCCATTTGGGACATGATATGCTCCCTTTCCATTAATCATTATTACATGAATTGCACAGAAAAGGAAAGTAAAGTAATGGGTGGTTACCTGGTGGGGCTACCATTCTCTGCCATTTTTGGAATAGGCATGTCTTGAGACAGTCTCGGGGGCTGAGGTTGTAGGTCTTGTGCCTTGACATGAGCTCCTGCATGGGCTCCAGGATGACGCACAGCTGCAGACACAACAGGACAAACCACACGTCTGGTTAAAGGAGAAGGACGTCGTCCTTGCACCGCTGCTGCTATTATTAATGTAAAGCAAAACAAAGAACATAAAAATGCAGAGTTTGTTCCCTAATTAATCACACACACACACAGACTGACTGTGAGCTATTCATTAGGCAGTAAATCTACTTTTTATGGACACTATTAATATAGTACCTTTAGAAAACTGTCAGAAAGTGTTTCAGAGAGAAACAGACGACGACAGAAAGAACAACGTGCAGGGTGATGCATTTTAATACAAGCAGCCTTTGTTGAGCTGTTTACAATTCACAGCAAACAAAAACAAACGCACAGAACGAGCCATTATTCCCACACTTTTCTCCCAAAAGAGACCTTAAAGAGCCCAAACTGCAGATCTGCTGCAGGAGGAACCCGGGGTCATCTCGTCATTTTAAATACATCAGGATAAACTTATCCAGATAACATCTGGATAACATTACAAGTTGGTCAGCCCAACTTGTTCAGCAGCAGTAACCATCCAGATGTTGGTGGGGCTGGAGGAGTGCCATTGGCCAGTTGCAGACCTGCCCGCATTAAACCAATCACAGGGAAACTCTGGGATCAGACTCCAGGCAGCTCGCCTGCTTCATATCCTCTAACCGAATCAAACTGTTCTGCTTTTCTGACTCACCTTTGTCTGCCTTGGAAAAAACTGAGCATTAAACATTCTGCAACATCCATCCATTTTTTAACTGCTTATCCAACTTAGGGTCACGGGGAGGCTGAATCCTATCTCAGCTGACATCAGGCAAGAAGGCGGGTTAAACCCTGCACAGGTCGCCAGCCAATCACAGGCTAACAAAGAGAGACAGAGAACCTTTTATGCTCACATTCATACCTGACTGTGAGAAAAGCCCCGCAGACACAGGAAGAACTGAAATGACCCCAGCTGACCAGCAGGTTTGATTTAATCTTTGTTATGCAACACAAATAATCACTAACTCAACATTATTCATCTGTCAAATTTTAGTTCCAGTTGTAAAAAAGGTGTCTGTGGGGTAACGTGTTTGCAAAAACCTGACTGGCTGTCAAACAGGTGTTGCTGTATTAGTTCATTCAAACTTCTGCACCACAAAGTGGGAGTCAAAGGCAGCAGGATATTGAAATGGGTTGTTTCAGCATCATCGGAAGCAGCTGACTTTGGAGGTTGCACATGCAGGTGCTGTGTGCAATCAGTTCCCTTTGGTGGTCTTGCAGTTTGTAGCCACATGTTACAGAGTGCACTGTGTATAAGAACAGGAGATTTGTTCTCCTGATTCTGACCTTATAAAACAGTCGGGCCTGAAAAGTTGTCCGACCACGCAGAGCAACCGGAGGCTTCTTTGAAGCAAAACACTTAACTGCCATTTTGAATACGTAAAAGTCGTTTTCTGATCAACACCTGCATCAACCCGACGGCACAATTTGCTCTCTGAACCTGTTGTTTGAGTTACATCATACATTGTGACTGAGGTTTGGAGTGTAATAAACTGGTTAAAGTTAAAGAACAATCATGGACACGACTCAAAGGCAACACAGTAAGCAGGGAACAGAAAATACTAAACGTTTCATGAATAAAAGCATCTGCTTCCTGTGACAGTTGCGTTGTTGCTGAAATACAGAAAAAAACAATCACAACAAGAAGCGCTCGCAGCGCTCTGCAGCTCACTCTCTGGGCAGTGTTTACTTTGGAGGGAAAAGTATTCTCATACATATTCATTTTGTTTTCTTTGTTCTTTTTAAAAGTTTGTTGTGCAGTAAAAAATGAGCTACAGTTACAGATGTGAAATGTAAAAGTGAGGTCAGAGGTCAAATGTGACTGCAACGTGATATTTAGAATCACAGTGTCATTTCCTAAATGTTGCCAATACAAAAATCAGTAGAATTTTAATCATAGTTTTGAAGATAAAATACTTTGTTTAAAACTTTGACCTTATTTGACCTAGAAGAAGAGGTCAGAGGTCAGAGGTAACATTTCCTACATGCCTTTTGGCTTGGCAGTGAGAAACAGTTTAAAATAGCTCAACAGAGCATTATAATCACTGTGACCTTTAGATCAATATATTGATCATGAAGGAGGTCAAATGTAACAAGGTACTTTCTATATGTTTCTATATGTTATGAGGCGTTTTTGGCAATTTCCTACTAATAACTGGTGGAAGTAATTCCAATGTTTTGTGATCTTAGTTGAGCAGTTTGGGGACAAAGTCAGAGCGGTTCGGCTGAGATGGTCTGGACGTGTGCAGAAGGTTCATGCATGTAGTGAAGAAGGACATGCAGGAGGTTGGTGTGACAGAAGGATGAGACGGAGGCAGATGATTGGCTGTGGCGAAAAGGAGCAGGCAGAAGAAGACGATGACAAGGAAGGTTAATATCAGACAATATTATTCTTAAACATGTATTTGCTAAACTTTGAAAAGTTTCTTTTACAAACTCAAGTTAAAATATATGATAAAGGAAAAAAGAAAAAGAGGAGGATGCAGTCGGGAACAATGTGTTCCAGGGGGAGTTGGGACCAGACTAATGGGTGTTTTTGGTCTTTAAACCTGTCTCGTAAGACTAACAACCAGCCTGCAGCCTCCACTGCGAGGCAGACGGACTGGGGCAAGACTGCAGCAGAATACTTCTTAAACAAGTAACAAAATATCAAATAAATTACTCATATTTACTTATATGCTTTGATTTAAAAATCCTTCACGCCTTAATTCCATGTACAGTTTTACTTTCATATTTTCAGAAGTGTTTTTGAATGCAGGGATTCCAGTTCTGAGGATAATGAAGTCCTTGCCAAAGAGATAAGATGTGCAAGGCTGTCAGCACAGTAGTCACAAGGAGAGCCAAAGTAACAACCAACCAAAGCAGAGTGGGTGAGAGACCCAAAATTAACTTTTTAAAAATAGATCTTGTTGACCAAAAGGCTCACTTTCCATCATCTTGGCCTGGGCTGCATTAAATGCTGAAACCGCTGGGATTAAGAAGCAACAGGGTGTGCTCGACAGACGTATAAAACAAGAGCAAAAGTAATAGTTTTATCTCAATTATTCTGTTTTCAAAATCATTAAAAGCCAAAAATGTAATTAACTGTTCAGCCCTAACTTTAACTGTGAGTGCATCTGCTCCTTACTGCAGGGAAGACGTAGATAACTGTAGCATGAATTAGCATGTTTGTTCAGCGGGAAGAGCCTGAGACAACAATCATTCTGGCACGCTGAACGGAGCTATTAATAAAGCTATAAAGCTGTGCACACATAAAAGTATAACTTGCATGGATAAAGGCTTTTCAAAACATATCTTGTGGAAAGTCACCAAACTTTAAAGCATTTTTTAAAATCTGATTTTACTGTTGATTCTACACGTTTTTATGTCCCAGAGACCAATGAAATGGGCATCTCCCCATTTATTCAGATAGCAACTTCAAAATAATTACCCACGTAAGTGCTCAGAGGTGTTGCCGAGCAGGCCGGAGAATGGCACAAACTGCCTGTAGGAGGACTCCACTGCTGGAGTTACATACCATAAAATTGCCTCCACAGGTTCTAATTCCTATCACTGTTTATAGCTAAAACCTGATTTTTTTTTTAGCTATCATGTAACGCAATCATGTCGCCACTGACACAAGTGCTGCAGACTTTTGTTCCCAAATCCATTTCAGATGAACTCTCACTGAAGTAACAAATTTAAGAACATACGACACATAATGTCTTCAGTCTGTTGTGAGTCATTTGGGCCACTGCAGCTTCACAACTACAGCGCAGCCAACTAGAAAAGAGAGCAGTGTTTCTACTGTTTCCCAATCAGAGTCTGATATAAGGTGAGAACTGCTGCAGTAAAAGTAGGCGTGGCTTAGCAGGTTGCTCAAGGGCACTCTGACAGTCATTACTGACAGAAAGGAGACTGTTAATCATTCGCTGCATGCTTAAATGATCTCATGTGACCTTCAGCATCACACCACTCCTTCTATTTTGATGTCGGCTCCAATCAACGTGCTCGTGCCATCTTCAGCTGCACTGTGCAGCAACTCGGAGATGGAAACAAGGAAAAAACTAAAGGGAAAGTTTGAAGGGGATTTCTATCATATACTGTATGTGTGTTATCTGCACTGCTGCTTTATGTACAACAGCTCTGGAGGCTTTTACACGAATCAACAGCAACACCAGGACTCATGTTTTACCATGATGGATATTCAAACCAGTCAGGGGTTTTAAACTAGTCATTCTAACAAGCACAGACTCAGCTTACACCAAATTATCCTACATAAACATAACCACGTCTGTTGCTTTTCCCTCAGTTCGGACGGCAGTGTTTTGATGCCACGCCGCTCGAGGTAAAGTGAACATCCCTGTAGCAGACTAATCCCATGTTCTCCTCTGATAGTTCCCTTCTGACACAGTAATATCCCTCCGCAGCTCAGCCAACAAGCTCTGGCTCTCAGCCTGAAAACAAGGGCTATTTTCAGGCTGAATAGTAGGAAGCCTGCAGCTCCAATACATGGAAAGGCTTAAATACTCCAAATAAAAAAAGAGAGCATGCGTGTGTGCCTCTGCGAGTGAGAGAAAGGCCGGTTGTAACCCCTTAGCCAGGAAACTGTCAGTCTCTTGTGGAAGGACTGATAAACACTGGGAAAGGTCTTTTCCAGACACACATTATTGCTAGTTTAATGTGAGGAAGGGGTGTATTTTACCTTGACACCTTCAGATAACAGTAAAGGGAAAATATCATTTGCAAAGTGTCTGACATGTTGAAAAATAGCGAGTACACAGCAGTGATTCCCAGCCTGAATATCAGGAACCGCTGGAAGAGGTCACAAGATGAAGCTAAAGGGATGGTGGGATGGGTAAACGGGTGTTAGGAAGAAAGGAAATCAGCTGGCAGTGAAAAATAATAAATGAAACTAAAATGAAACGGGGCCTTAAATCTACGCTTCTATAGAATCGATACATCGATGCATAGATGAGCTTTAAACGCCTGCAAACGTCACTTTGAAACACATCAAACATTCTGTGTCGTGACTTTTCATTATTACTGATATATTACAGAAAACCAATGTCAAACAATATGATATGTTTCACATTTTCTGTTCCGTTTAAAATAAAACCACACTTCTGTTCTGGAAGAGACGGTCAGTTCCTAATTTGCCAGATGCATGTCAATTTCTGCAAAATATTTGAGGTTCAGAGAGCCGCCACAGCGCGAGTCAAGCTGGGACTGTTTAGACACAAACAGCTTAACCTCTTCTGTGAAATGCACAGTGTCAGCAAACAGAGAACAAGACACAATCACGGCTTCAAGCACTGACCGTATGAATCAACAAACCGGAGAATGACCAGAAACTAAACCGTCGTCGAGTAATTACAGATGCCTGCTTTTCTTTTTTCTTTCTCAGCCACATAGCAGCTACTTTCTGTATAGACGATCATTGTTATAGAAAAACAAAAACAGTCGCCCTGTTCCCTCTCACCCCCTCTGCGTGTCTTTCTTCACTCAGTTATTATAAGCAGCGGAGGTGCCGTTCTCTGATTCGCGCGCCATTTCACAATTATGAGTCTCAACAGGGAGCGTTCATTAACGTTATGCTAATTTTCTGTATCCAATTAATTCTTCCCTCTCCCCGTCTCTCTCCCGCTCGCTCTTGTTCTCCCATTTGGAAATCGTAGCTGTCAGTCAACGGCGGCGTCGGAAAACACAAACAGAGCGCTGTGAAATAATCACTAATGTATTCAGCCGGCTTATACTTCCCATTCCCGTAAATTATATTGCTGCGGCCAGGTACAAAAACACGTATATGCAGACAGTAAAGAATAAATAAGTGCTTCTTTTTGTTTTGATGCCATCCACTTTTGAAATTATACACTTAAGTTTCACTGTGTTCAGCACATAAATAACAGCAGCAGCCAGTAAAAAAACAAGTACATTTACACTAATAATATGACTGAGGACTGAAAACAATGGCTGGGAATGATGCTCAAGTCAAATTTACACATTCCAACAATCAATATACCTGCAAATACAGAAGATTAATTGGAGCGCATATACTGCAATAATGCCAGAAGACCACATAAAGAATAACAAAACATGAATATTTTACATAATAAAAAAGTTTTTCCAGTCCAGGCATGCAAGGTAGTTCGAAATTATGAGAAACAGTTCAAATATGGACAAGAATCGCTCCTCAGTGTGCATCAAGTGTGACAAGATGAGGACAAAAACAAAGGCAGAATGACAGTCATAAACAGTGTCAGATGCACACACACTTTCATACACACACACACTCGCAGAGGACTTACCCTGAGGTAGTTGAGGGTGAAGTTGGTCAAGCCCATGCGAGTGATGTTTTTGGACAGTTGTTCCAGCACCTGAGGGTCTTGTGCCTAAAGTTAGCAGCAGGGAAATGAAAAGAAAGAACAAGTTATATAAATGTATATTTCCCCTATATATGAAGACGTACACACACACACACACACACACACACACACACACTTTATTTTTATGTTTGCGATCCACAAAACTAATTATCTACAACCAATTAGGCTAATTGGCATTCACTGGTTATGTACAATCGACACCCTCCAGTCACAAATGCAGCTACTTAACACTGTTACTGCAGTGTTGCCTTTAACCTGAGCAGGAGCTTTTTTGGGTTTTCGTTTCACACTCTTGTCAATTTGTGGGTTAATGAATCTGTATTACTTTGTCATTTCATTAAAATTTCCACACATTTCCATTTTATTTTATCTTAAGTGGGTCTGATGATGATGTATGTATATATATATATATATATATATATATATATATATATATATATATATATATATATATATATATATATATATATATATATATACATATATATATATATATATATATATAGGTGTGACGAATGCATCACGAATGAGAACAAAGTTAAAAACAAAAAGCCAAATCATAATCATATGAGGGCATCTGAAGACACGTGATTGTTTGCTGGGCTTGTTTGCCGCTCCATGAATGAGCATTCAAATCATAAAAAGCTGAAGGCATCGACAGAGCAGAATATAGCCCAGTCTGAGCAGAAGCAGTGAGCACACTTGCTTTCGGTGCCTCATGAAAAATGCATAATTCTATCTCCAGTCACATCTCTGTGTGGGGAAAGTCAAGAGGGAAGCGAGGAAGTCCTTTTGTACTATCAGCAGACCAACATGAGTGACAGGGGGACTGAACTAGTGTGCATTATTGGCAGCAGACAGATCACCATCTGAATTACTTTACTCATCAAGCAGAATTAGGCTGAATGTACCGTATACAAGTTTGTCTTGGCAGCCCCGGTGCAGAGACGTTTCAGCGGGTTGTGTAGTAGCTAAATGCTGGCACATATGGTGCAGGGAAGACAGAGGCACTCGGTTCAAGAGGCCACACAAACAACTGAATTCTAGAGCCACATATTCAGAATTTAAGATGCATGGCAGTGGTCCAAATATGAAAGTTTAAACAACGAAGGCAATGTCAGTGGGCATCTGCAGCATATGCATCAAACTTAAAGTGAGGGGAGGCAGGCTGCTGCTCAGCAGTGGTGAAACCTAATCTACTCAAGGACTTAAAATGCTAAAATACTCCTTGTAGATTAAGACAAATGATGACCTCATAAAATATCACACACCCAGCCAGTTAGCCAGACACGTATGCTGTAGTTAAAACTAGCTTTGATGCAACTTCCATATTAATAAAGACCAGTTTAGACAAAACTGTTGTGGTGCTTCAGTGGACTATAATTCTTGTTGTGAGCTGTGTGCTGTTTAATGTATGTATTCTTTCTAACTTGTGTATGTGTGCCATGTTTATGTGCTTTAAAAGCTGGAATGAGCTTTAAACTGTTCAAATAACATAACAATAAATAACATTTAATGGCAAAAGAACCACAGGTGGTGTTTTCCAGGCTAAACTGATTTCATCACAGGAGCGCAAGTGTGTGCACATTAAAGCAAAATCTTTTTAGTGACAGCCACCCCCCCTGCCCCCCCCCCCCAAAAAAAAGGAGAAAGAAAATGACAATATGCAGTCAAAGAGGGGGAAACTCTTCACACTACTTAGTTTCAGTCAGACATGTGCGCCTGAAGAAAATCCTACTGATTGAGATGTTGCCTCTGTGGGAATATTTGATACTTCAGGAATTAAATTATTAAATTGAAGCCAAATAATGTGCATTTTTTTTTCCCATTTCCTCATTTCCAGGGACGGGCTAAAGGGGGAACCTGGGGTGGCACTGTCCCACTATGTGATGCTTAATTATAATTAAGTGCAGTGAAAGCTGGACTCCCCTCCATGGACTGCAGTGTGCTGGTCCACTGCCTCACAAGTCCGAACTTTATTACTTTGCAAACTATAAACAAATGATATTTATTTCTGTTAAAATTACATTTATTTACTGTTGTAAGTAAAATATGTTTTATTATGTCTGTGGCTTTGCTGTTAAAGCTCGACTACTATATTATTAGTGCACAGCTACATCTCCTCCCATACGAGGCAGGAGGTCTGTGCACAATCGAATCATTATAACATGAAATTTTTCTACCAGTTTTCAGGTGCTTTTGTTCAGTTTTTGCAGAAAGTTAATATTTCCCATGAGCCCCCCTGAGTGGTTGTTGAGGCGTCCTCTGCCACCCTATTTAAAAACTCCTAGAAACACCCCTGCTTGTAATGTTACAGTGTAAATGGGTATTTTCACACTGTATCACTAGTTTTACTTAAGATCTGAATACTTCTTCTGCTGAAATCAGGACTTTCTCTCCTAATTTTACTCACACAATGCACTTCATATAAAACATGCGGCGCATGTCTCCTTGTGCATTACAGATTCTGCAAAACCCATTTAATGGCAGTTACTGTGCATTTGTGCATTGTTCTTGCCATATTTGAATCACTGAGCATTTTTACTGCTCCCACAACAAGGACATTAATGTTTCTCTAGTGCTGAAAGTACATTTATTCACTGATTGTAATTAGTTATGAGCTGCATGTATTTTAAAGGAACATTTCCATTTTTTTTAATTTCTTCAACACAACACAATTTACTAGGCAAACATTGAATTTTGTCCCAGTTTGCTGATTTCAGAGATAAAGTTGCAAAAATACTGCAGATTAATATATTACAATTAAAAGATCAATGCAAAAAAGTTGATGCAAATTATTATAATGAAACAGAAAAGTTTCCAGGTGTACTTTTAAAACCTCACAGCTATACATAAATCTGTCCTTGACTAGACACAAGATTAAAGTTACGTTATGATTACTAATATTACAGCACTGCGGACGGGTTCCGTTTGGTGTGACGGGAACATTTACTCCTAACTGTGCTGTGTACTCTAATTACATCTGTCCTGAATATATTAACAGTGGCAGTGGAACTTATTTAAAAGTACTTGGACACAACACAGCTTTTTAAAATATGCATTTCAATTTAAATAGAAACAAACAACTTCATGAAGCGGTTTCTGAAGAGACAGAAGATTTAGTTTTACTGCTGGCAGTCATGATGCAGGAACAAGCCCTGAATAATAAGGTGATACACCTGTCAGTCAAGTAAATGAGTGCCCTCTGTAATAGTACTCCTAAAAGCCATCATTAGGACAAACACAGGACTAAAACACAAGTTAAAAACATGCAGCTTTGCTTCTGATATCTTCTGCAGTGGACTTTGCAGGAACTGTAGAATTCAGCTTTAAAGGTTTGACAGAAGAATTGAAGTGAGTTTGTTTGGCTTCATTAATACTGCCTCTCTGAGCTGCACAGAAGAGCCACAGCTCTCCTTGAGTCCCCATAATTATTTGAGTAGCCACCTTTATTCTGCTAAACTGCAGCAAACTCGTAATCAGTTTTTAAAACCTTTAATGCACGTTGTTGTCCATGTATGCATGTGTTCATCGCTTAATTCAAGTCGAAATATACATTTTTCTTAGTTTTTAGCTGAACCTGACCCTTTTTTAAAATATTTCTACTTAAAAACCTTTTTGATATTTGTTTAATGTGCGATTTGATCAGTCGGTGGGCA
Source organism: Apistogramma diplotaenia (assembly GCA_015052665.1). Classification (NCBI taxonomy): domain Eukaryota; kingdom Metazoa; phylum Chordata; class Actinopteri; order Cichliformes; family Cichlidae; genus Apistogramma; species Apistogramma diplotaenia. The sequence continues at coordinate 22,906 of VOQJ01005175.1, forward strand.
ATAATTAATATTAATTACTGGCCAACTTCTAGAAATGATGCTAAAAACAAACTTTATTTCTTTTCCAAATTCCTCCTCAGGAGGGATGGGAGAAAAAAAAACGCATCTGCACTAGAATCTACAGTTTCAACTTTCCGATTCTGGCTCCCATGTGCCTGTATCTGCTTTCATTAGTCCAGGCAGTGATCAAAAGAGCGAACTCGTGCACACACACAAATCACCAAAGATCTGGCCAGGACCTACAATACCCCACAATATCCCACTTTCCAGGAATTAAAGTGAATACCCAGAGGGGCCAATTTATTGGTGAGTGAAATTCATATGAAGATTTGGCCAAAAAAACGAGTCTGCCTCTTACACGAACCTTCAGCTCCATGGGTGTAAATAGGAATTTTAAAGGAATGAATCCCGTTTACTTATCAAACAAATGGAAGACGTATCACAAACATCATAACTTTTGCTTTAATTGTAATTTTCTTTAAGCTCAAACACGAAAACACGCTTGACTTCATCTATCTGTGGTGGCTTTTGTCGTCATGGCATCGCTCCTCACAACCTTTTTCAGACACGGAGCAACATGCGTGTGTGATATTCAGCATTTCATATGTGTGAGGAGGCGGCATCACTGATGTTAAGACAGCAGGGATTTGAAAATTTTAATGATCTGAAGGGAAAACAGTGCACTTTGTTCTTTCGCAGTTAGATTTTAAAACTTGTTTTGCTGCTGAAGATGTCATTAATGACCACAGTGGGTGCAGTGGATGCTCAGCTCACAATTCTCTCATCAATTAGGTGGAAAACTATGCTGTCTGCTATTAAGTCCGGAATTGAAAATGGCTTTTTTTGTTTTTTTTGTGAAAGTGAGGAGCTCTGTCAGATTTTTAACCACCCTCTTTTTACGATCAAAGTCATAAACCATCTAGAAAAAAAACCTGCAAGTTTACAAGAAGGAAAATTCAAATTTATGAGAAAAAAACAGGAAAATTGTGTTTTGTTTTTTTAGTCAAAGAACATTATCGCTTCACTGTTCAAGGTTAACTTGGAAAAAAATGACTAGCTTTATAACTCATAAGAAAGAGAAAAAAAATTTAATGTTTTTTATTTCTTGTAAATTCAGATTTTTGTCTTTTACATCTTTTCATAGATTTTTTTTTCTTGCTTTCAAAATGCAGGAAAAAAAATACAAATGACAAAACGCTCATTTGATTGTGAGCATCAAATAACAAAGATGACACAAATTACAACACTGACCTTTAAATCCTCTTTGCATGTTCAACCTTATCCTGCTGCCATCAAACCCAACACGTGGGGGGGGGTTACGGTAATGTTACCTTGTACACTTTCTATTGTGACTCTGACCTGAAGACGACCTGGCAGGTTTTCACGCGGAGATCACATTCATGTAAAGATGTGCATGTCTGAGAGGGGCTTTGCAAATCTTGGGCCCTTGAAACATAAAAAAGGCTCATTGAACTACACTGAGCTTTGAGTTAGTGTGCGCACAATTTGGCTTTGTTTGTTTGCAAAATCTCTTGTTTTCGTGCTGCTTAGTACGATTTCAGTTCAAATTCATTTGGAAACAGAAGACCTTCTGCTCGCTCCAGCTCCACTCCACAGCTCCAGTTACTAAATGTGTGTTACACTTAGTGGAATTAAGCAGATTATTCATTCGACCTTGTTTCTCTCTCTCTCCCTCTCTCCTTTTTTCAGACAAGGGCCCTTTTTTATCCTCGGTGGCCTTTGATGTCTGCAAATAAATTGGTTTGCAAAAATCCTTCCAAACTGCTTTGTTGGCGTTTAAATTTCATATGCTCATGAACGGCTTCTAAAAAGTGTCTTAGCAGAGTGCAAGGACCCTTGTTAGTATTCAAAAAGTGACACCTAAAATGGGAACATGGTGGAGGTGGTGGGGGTGGGG